>BPLR01020612.1:0-79852 GCA_021605095.1 Caerostris extrusa | reverse complement strand
TTTGATAAATATATATATTCCAAATAACAGAAAAAGTATGGAAAGTGGATAAAGGGAAATAGGATTTTAAATCCAGTTTTAATTTTTATCATGCAGTGAACATGATGTTGTCCTGTGTTAGGGGTCCACGACGTTATCCGAAAATGAGGATCAAAGCAAATAAACTCCATTTCAAATTTAGGGCGAAAAAAAGGCAGTTTGGGCCCCATAACTCTTGAAATGCTTCATGAATAATGTTAGTTTTCAGGAATTTTCTGGAGAATTTTTGATTTTCCATCGAAGTGTTTTGTAGTATGGTTTTGAAGCACTTTCCACGTCTTGGCTTGGGATTTTAAACATTTGTATATTCAATGGCCATAAGTACTGTAGTGCGTTGGTCAATTCCTTCTTCTGAAGTTTCACATTTATCGCTTTTTGGCCTTTCTCCCATATCTATTGAGCTGTATAGTGCTTCTTATTGTAGCTGCAATATTCATTTATGCCTATGAATGTTGAAACTTTGATATACTTGTATGCTTTTGTCTATTGAATGTGATAGTGATTCTTGTAAAATTGGGAATACTTCATTCTTCATTTATACCTGGAATTTACAAACTTTGATATATTATTTTGGGTATTGTACGTGATAATGTTTCTCGTAGATATGGAATAATTAATCCTTCATTTATGCCTAGAATTTCAAACTTGATATATATTATTTTGGTATTGTACGTGATAACGTTTCTCGTAGAATATGGAATAATTAATTCTTCATTTATGCCTCAGAATTTTTCAAACTTTGATATATTATTTTGGGTATTGTATGTGATAATGTTTCTATAGAATATGGAATACTTCATTCTTCATTTATACCTGAATTTTCAAACTTTGATATATTATTTTGGGTATTGTATGTGATAATGTTTCACGTAGAATATGGAATAATTAATTCTTCATTTTATGCCTAGAATTTTCAAACTTTGATATTTATTTTGATTATTGAATGTTATAGTGTTGTAAAATTGGGAATACTTCATTCTTCATTTATACCTGAATTTACAAACTTTATATATTATTTTGGGTATTGTATGTGATCATGTTTCTCGTAGAATATGGAATAATTAATTCATTTATGCCTAGAATTTTCAAACTTTGATATATTATTTTGGGTATTGTATGTGATAATGTTTCTCGTAGAATATGGAATAATTAATTCTTCATTTATGCCTAGAATTTTCAAACTTTGATATATTATTTTGGGTATTGTATGTGATCATGTTTCTCGTAGAATATGGAATAATTAATTCTTCATTTATGCCTAGAATTTTCAAACTTTGATATATTATTTTGGGTATTGTATGTGATAATGTTTCTCGTAGAATATGGAATAATTAATTCTTCATTTATGCCTAGAATTTTCAAACTTTGATATATTATTTTGGTATTGTATGTGATCATGTTTCTCGTAGAATATGGAATAATTAATTCTTCATTTATGCCTAGAATTTTCAAACTTTGATATATTATTTTGGGTATTGTATGTGATCATGTTTCTCGTAGAATATGGAATAATTAATTCTTCATTTATGCCTAAATTTTCAAACTTTGATATATTATTTTGATTATTGTATGTTATAGTGTTGTAAAATTGGAATTTTCTGCATTTATACCTGAATTTTCAAACTTTGATATATTATTTTGGGTATTGTATGTGATAATGTTTCTCGTAGAATATGGAATAATTAATTCTTCATTTATGCCTAGAATTTTCAAACTTTGATATATTATTTTGATTATTGATAATGTTTCTCGTAGAATATGTGCCTTGATATAAATTATTGAATGAAGTGTTGTAAAAATTTGAATACTTCATTCTTCATTTTCGACTACATTTATGTTACTTTCATACATTCTTTTAGAGATTCTTGAACAATTCATTCTTCATGAAGTTCTTTGATCTATTCAACATTGCTATATTCATGTGGCTATTTGAATTTGGCCATTCTTGTAGTGTTCCAATCAATTGCTTCACAGATATTTCGTGCATTATTAAACATTGGCATATTCCCGGTTTATTCATCCTTTCTCGAATGTTCACACATGATAAGTTGAAATTTGCCGAGCAGATTTCATTTTTTTTTTACTTTTAAAATTGAGTTATATAAATCTACGTAATTATGGGAATAATTCAAGGCTTCGTCAACTACATTATCTGTTATTCAAAAGGTGTCTCTCTGCCAATTTCGCAACCACTTTAAAAACTTAAAGAGAAAACTTGTCGCTTTATCTTACTCAGCTTAAAACTGTACTAATTATGAAATATTCATTGCTATTTGTTTTCTTGTTTTTTAATTAAGTGCGCTGTTGAACATCCTACACACTAGATTGCTCAAGAATTATCATGTCTAATTTAAATTGCTCTGACTAGTATAAATAATCTAGTGTTTCCTGGTGAGGGAATGAATATGGATTATTCTGGTTACGTAAATTTACTATAATAAATACCCCTAGTGTAATCGAGAGCTTTTTTTTTCTATATTACAAATAATTTCTGTCTAGAACCATAGAAAAACTCTAAACCGTAATCGAGAGCCTTTTTTTTCCCAAGTTACAATTATTTTCTGTCTGGGACCATAAAAAAACTCTAAACTTTAATCGAGAATAATGTCTAGATAGTAAATAAAAATGTAATGTAAATGTCAAGGTATAGTGTTCAAGATAATGTCTCGATCTATAGATATTCAACATAAATTCATATGACGTTCAAACAGTTGGCTGAAAAATCGAAATTTAAGGTTTAATATTTTTTATGTAAATTATATCGGTAATATATGAGAATAGACGCCTAATATTAGAGAGTTTTTATACAACGTTTTTATCGTCTTATATTTTTTTCTTCCTAGCGCGAATGCTCATAGGAAACATTGTACTTATTGTGCATGCATATCTGTAATGCTTCGCTACTGAGCTATTCCTATGAGCTTGCGCGCTAGGAAGAAAAAATATCGGACGATAAAAAAAATGTTATGCAAAAACTCTCTAATGTCTAGATAGGATAGTTCATATAAATAATAATGATCAAAAATGTCTAGATTTGATAATCAATAATGTTTAATATATTATCTAGATAGAATAGCAAATAATGTTCACGCTAATGTCTAGATCGGATAGTAAATAATGTTCAAAATAATAGAGAGTTTTTGCATACCGTATTCTGGACGTCCGTCAGCTTTTTCTCCTAGCGCGCATGCTCGTAGGAAATTGCGCGTGCGTATGTGTAATAATGTTTCCTATGAGCATGCGCGCAGGGGAGAAAAAGCTGACGGACGTCCAGAATACGGTATGCAAAAACTCTCTAATGTCTACATATTATAGCAAGTAATGCTCAATATTATAATTTCTAGATATAATAGCAAATAATGTTAAAGATAATGTCTAGATAGTATAGCAAATAATGGCGTGTTTGTGTTCCGTCAATTTCATTTTCGAAAAAAAAAAACGATTCGCAGGTATAAGTTGAACCAAAAGCGCTAACAATTTCAACTAAGAATTCGGTTTGCTCTGCTATCAACAAACAACTGTGCATATCTAAGGGGGTCACTTAACGTGAAACATAGAACCCCTTTATATTAGATGTTCTAAGATGCGTGCGCATCATACGTTCGCGGAACATAATTTAATTATTTTGCGAACTCATAAGTGTAAACTCATAAATAAAACATGCACTGTCTGCCCTCTATTCGCAAGAATATTATTTTAGAATCAAAGTTCATTTTTTTCTCATAATTTGGGGTTTTAATTTTTGAATAAAGGGATGCACACACAATGTATTTTTAAATACATTGGGCATTCTAAAAATAAATATATTTCATAAAAGTGTGATCAATCTCACGGGTCGAAAAATTTTCAAGGCGGCCCACCCCTGGTCTAGATATAATAGCAAATAATGTTCGTTTTGATATGATTCTTTTTTATTTTGACATAACAATTCCCGAACAGCTTATATATTCAACATAAATTCGTTTGACGTCAAAACAATTAGCTGTAGAAATCGAAATTTAAGATTGAATCTTTTTATGTAAACTATACCGGTAATGTGTGAAAATAGAAGTCTAATATAACTTCAAAATTCCCACTTAAAAAACAGGTTTCGTCTCGCCAATATACAAGTTTGCATGCAATCATAAGTAAACGCATGCAACACCAAAGTAGAAAAAAAACACAGATAAATTTACTTATAACAATAAAATCGAAATTGAGCTGGAATTAAAAGGAGTACATGTTAGCCACTTTTAAAAATGAAATATTAATGGAGAATAGAAGTTTAAGGAAGTGTTTTGCAGACAATTTCATTAACTGAACCCGTTATTACAACCGAAAAACTCTGGTTCTTGATGGAGAAAAAAAAAAAAATCCATTTCCATTGTCTTCGTTATTTTAAGGGTAACATGAGAAGTTCTAACCCAGTTTTGTGCCCCAATTCAATTAATTAGCCTTAAAATTGAGGCAGATCTTTTTTCCACATTTACGACTTTGTAACGATTTATTTAACATGGAAGAATGAATATAAATACATTGTTTGTTTGATTTTTTTTATAACCTAGAATACGTTTTTTGACATGACCTACTGAAAGGAAAATAGTAAGTAATTTGTTCTTCCTTTCAGAGCGCTTTATTTAAAATAGCTTAAAAGAAAAAAATAGCTTGATTTTATTCAAGTTTTTGTGCGTAAAAACAGCGCAAATGAAAAAGATTTATTTTTTTTTTAAAATATAAAAGCATTTATTGATAGATATTGAATTTTTTCCTAATGAGTTGGTATTACAGAGACAGTTAATATTTATGCTATAAGCAAGGGGGCTGCACCACTGTTACTCATTTAGCACTACCCAGGATTAGGAGTAGGCACGTGCAGCTTGAAGATAGGCTACGGACACGAGTAACACTAGTAGTGTGACAACCCTAAGAAAAACATCTTAACCGTAAAAAGAAAAACATCTCATGTTTCGGAATCTGGCAGTAGGCAGACGTCCTTTTTGCTCACCATAGGGCTGTAGCGTCATTTAAAGAAGACTGTAGCTATATATATATATATATATATACACTGAAGAAAAAGTCATGGGATACCTCTGAATATCGAAAAGTCGACAATCCATTCGCCCTGACAAGTGCAGCAATAATAGGCATGGACTCAACAAGTCGTTGGAAGTCTTCTGCAGGAATATTGAGCCATTTGTCAAGATAGACGCCATAATTGGAAGAGTTGTCAGTTTTGGGCAAGAACAGACCTCTCGATGATGTCCCATAAATGCTCGAGGTGTCGGGCGATCTAGGTGGCCAGATATTCGTTGGAATTGTAGAATGTTCTTCAAACCAATCGCGCACGTGTTGTGGCCCGGTGACATGGCGCATTGTCATCCAGAAAAACCCATCGTTGTTTGGGTACATGAAGTCCATGAATGGCTGCAAGTTCTCCAAGTAGCTGAACATAAGCATTTCCAGTCAATGTTCGGTCCAATCGACCAGTCGCCATGCCATGTCGTTCGGTCCATGCCATGAAAACAGCCCACACCATTACGGAGCCACCACCAGCTTGAACAGTGCCTTGCTGACAGTTTGGGTCCATGGCTTCGTGGGGTCTGCGCCACATCGAACCCTATCATCAGCTCTTACCAACTGAAATCGTGACTCATCGGACCAGGCCACGGTTTTCCATTCATCTAGGACCAACCGATATGCTCACGTGCCCACGAGAGTCGCTGCAAGCGATGTCGTTCTGTCAATAAAGGCACTCACGAGTCGGTCTTCTGCTGGAATAGCCGAAGGAAGCCAAATTTTGGGCACGTTCTAACAGAGAAGTCCCTTGTACGTCCCACAGTGATTTCGCGGTTATTTGAAAGTTTGCTTGTCTGTTAGAATTTACGACTCTTTGAGACGGGCCGGTCTCGGTCGTTATGTGAGGCGGTCGACCACTGCGCTGTCCATGGTGGGATGTTATGCCTGAAATGTCATACTCTCGGCACACTCTTGACACAGTGGATCTGGGAATGTTGAATTCCCTAACGATTTCCGAAATGGCATGACCCATGCGTCTAGCTCCAACGCAACATTCCGTGTTCAAAGTCTGTTAATTCCCGTCGTGCGGTCATCATCACGTCAAAACCTCTTCACATGAATAACTTGAACGAAATGAAAGCTCTGATCTTAAGCACTGCGCATTTATACCTCTTCTGGGCGATACTACTGCTGTCTGAAAATTTGCATATTGCATCCCATGACTTTTGTCACTTCAGTGTATATATATTTGTGTGTGTGTGAGGCACGATATTTATTCATTTGAATAAGTGCTTTAGTATTTGGGGAATTTTTGCTTTAGCTACTGTACTAGCAGCTCGTTGTGTCAACTGGAATACTCTCTTTTTAATAATACTAGGCTTTTATTTACACTATGAATAATTTTAATAAATATGTGCCACTTTAAATACTGTTGATATCTAGAAACCAAAGCCGGTCCCTGACCGTCACTGTTTTCTTCGCTCATAGCGTTCACCTTTGTGTCTCACGATATTCCCGTGCTACTTACCACACTGGACCACAGTTACTGGTCACAATTCATTTGAATAACCTCTCGCGGTTATAATTTGGTTCTTATTTGTAGTTACCAGGCAATAAAGTGATTAATCTGATGATATTCAGCTTTTTTATTGATGTTTTTTATTTATGCCTAAACAAGCTTGTTTTTTTAAAAAAAAGTTGATTCAAGTAGGCTTCTACAGTTTAATATATTATTTAGCACCAATTGCATATCATTTTGAAGTGGAATATAATTGTGCAATAAATATCGTACAAATGAAAAATACATTTTTTTTTTTAAATATTGGAATGCTTGCCTTTTATCAAACTAAAAATTGTTTCACATTCCTTGTTCATCGGCAAAAAGATATTTTCATCCCCCACAACCCAATGTCCCCGACCTCTAATGCCCCCATTGCAACAGCCAAGACAAAGTTCAATGTTACCAACAACTTCTTCTAAAAAAAGACAATTCCCTCTTTTCAGCGAGCGAGTTCACTAACATGAACTTAATGCAAGTCAATGAACCCCCATTGACTCTTCCTTTCAAACGAAGATCGAAGCTTCTCCACTCCAAAGTTCTTCCGATCTCAAGACTGCCCCCCCCCCTCGGTCCCACCGAAGAAAGTTCCCTTCTGGATGGATCTACGTTTCAAACCCCATCAACACTGTTTCCTGACCCTTCTTTCGGCTGCCATACAAATGCCCAATTCCCTTTGAACCGGTAACAGAGAAGAATTACTGTTAGATATTTTTGAATCATTATCTTTTATTAATATTTTTTTTATTCTTCACATTATTTATTTACTTTTTTTTAATTATTGATTTTTTTTTATCATGTGGGAGCATGATGTTGTCCTGGTTAGGGGTCCGTGACGTTATCCGAAAATGAGGGCCAGCCAAATAAAAGTCCATTGCAAATATTGGCGTAAAAATGGTACTTTGGGCCCCTTAACTCTTGAAATGCTTCATGAAAAACATTAGTCTTCAGGAATTTTCTGGAGAATTTGGCTTTTTGCTTGAAGTGTTTTGTAGTAGGGTTTTGAAGCACTTTTTCATTATTTTGACTTGGGATTTTAAACATTTGTATATCCAATGGCTATAAGTACTCGTTAGCCAACGGCCATACCGTGCTGAATATACCGGTTCTCGTTAGATCACCGAAGTCAATCATCATTGGGCGCGGTCAGTACTTCGGTGGGTGACCACCTGGGAACACCGCGTGCCGTTGGTATTCACAAATTTGGGACCTGAATGGCCGAGTGTCTAGCGCTCTGGCGCTCGGTGCCACAGGTTTCGGGTTCGAATCGCGGCGGTGCCATGGATGGGTGTAGTGGTTCGGAATCCACTTTAAGCCGTAGGTCCCGGTCTCCTATGACTGTAAGAGCGTCACGGAGTCAAAGTCAGACTTCTACCTACGGGTGCTCCATCACAACAGAAGCTGCTTCCTTCCCCTTCAATCATGAGTACGTATAGGCTCGTGGGCTTGGTCAGCCAAGTGGGATAAGAAACAACAACAACAAACATAAGTACTCGTAGTGCGTGGATCTAAAAGACAATTCTCTCTTCAGCAAGCAAGTGCTCAAACAGGAACTCAATGCAAGTCAATGACCTCAATTCATTCTTCCTTTCAAATAACGATCAACACCCTCCACTCCAAACTTCGATCTCAACACTGTCTCCCCCCTCAGTCCCTCCGAGTTCCCTTTCTTGATGGATCTGTGTTTCAACCCCGCCTCCCTCCTCATCGCCTCTTCCTGACCCCTTTCCTTGTGAATTCACCCAATTGGCTCTGAACCGGTTACAGTGAAGAGTAACCGTTACTTTATTTTTTTATTCTTTTCTTTATTTATTTAGTTCATTATTTATTTATTTTATTAGTGCAGCTGAATTTTACTATTATTACTTTCTCCCTCCTGCCCATTCTATCGCACTCAATTTATTCAAACTGAGTAGAAGCACATTGTGCACTACTACTACTACATCACGCCACGCCACGCCACACCACTGTGCCTACAGGTGCGGTGCCCCCTTTACAGTTTGGGAAGGATGTGGGTGAGAAGAAGTCTAACTGGATTGCGGGATGCTCTACGGTCAAATGAGACCGGGATCTACGGCTTAAAGAGGGTTATGAAACACTACAAACACGCTCATTTTCGTGGATATCGTTTGAACAGTATACAAAATGAAATGCTGAAGAACCCTCTGGTGGCAAGTAACAATGAAGTAGATAGGGTGAACCTATTGTCCCTACTCGAATACAGAGCGTTTGGTTGAACGGTATAGAAGTGGATAGACTGCAGCACTCTCTGGTGGCGACTAACAACAAAAGGGATACTATAAAAACATTCTCCATGTTTTCAAACACACACGAACAAATTTCATTACAATCAGTATAGCCGTTTAGCTGGAGTTCAGTGACAAACACACACACAGAAGAATCATATCGATTGCAACGCCACTTACCGTGTCCAATTGTGAATCTAAACCCTCCAGGGGCTCACTCAAACACACACACAAAAATTTCATCACAATCTGTAAAGCCGTTTAGGTTTGGTTTGGTTTGTCGCTCTACGGTTGTTTTGTGCACACTTTAGGCTAATTAGACGGGGTCCTGTATTTTAAATCGTACTCCGAATTACCCACAAACATCCATGCCACCGCCAGGATCTGAACTTGAAGTCTGGGAAACCAAAGGCCAGAGTGCTAGCCACTTGGCCTCTCGTCCGCTAGCCGTTTACTATGAGTTCAGTGACAAACACATGCACAGAAGAATTATATATGTATACAGTATATGTAACACAGTACATTACATGTGTTTGTCACTATACATATATATATAGTGACAAACATATATATATATATATGACGCTTTCGTGCAGAACTAATTTCCGAAAGCAGAATTTTAACCAACCATCTGTTGTCCGTATTGTCATATTTCTTTTGATTTGCTTATATTAACATCCGTCTTGTAGTAATTTCTACAAGCCTGCAAGAAATATCAATATTTGCTGTGCAGAAATTTGATACTTTCCTTTAATTTTCAACCAAGGAAAGAAAAATGAAATCCTGTGCATTGACGAAAATTGAATTGTTAACTAACCATTTTTAAATACAATTATCTATAAAAACATGTGCTTTCACCAGTGCAATGCATTGACACTGAGGAGAAGGCGAAATTGCGCAACCGATTCCAAAGAGGGTTATTGAAATGTCAAAACACTTTGTTGTGAAGAGAAGCGCAACCTTGGCAGTTAACAATCCGAATTCCTGCGGAAGTGTACGAGTTGGGGTCGGTTCGCGAGGATTGTTCAATCATTCATCATGTCTGTTCCTGGAGTTGTAGTTTTTTCCCACAGATGGGAAACAATCAGCTATGCTACTGTGATTAAACGCGTCGTCCTCTGTCGCTTACGTAACAATTGATACTTTTGTTTGAGATTTTTGCGAAAATTAGTAAGCAGAACGTTTTATTTCTTGTTATTGCTTTGGGCCCTTCAGGAAGAGTTACGAGGAATCACTTTGGTATTTAATTTTAGTACGGAGAGCGCGTGTACTGATGACATAAGTGCTAATGTGTACGTAGCATTTGTAAAATAAATACAGGGTGATTATAATGGATTAGTCGATGCAAGTTCCAAATTATATTATGCTTAACAGAGCTCGTATATCATCAGTATTCTAATTTCCTAAGAAAGTCGTTATTTGTTGTCTAAAAATAATTAGCTGCTTTTCTATAATCGACTAACATCTCACATTTAAAAGGTTTGAGGTATTCACTTTATAAAATAATTTTACAGTTTCATAACTTTATATCTCATATATATATATATAACCACTCGTCATAATGAGTTCAAATATGAACTGAAGACACTTGAAAAGAGGGAAACGGTGCTGCATTAAAAAAAAATTCCAAACTGTCATAATAAATGGTGCTGTAAGCAGCATAAAAGAAAGTAAATTCGGCTGCCAGTGATATTTTGAATCGATATTACAACGTATTTGGCAGGAGTTGCACATTAAGACAACTGTAGTGTTCAATGTGCCTGATTATTTCGGCGCAACTGAAAAACTATCCTAGAAACACCTTTAGGGACCTGATAGCTGAGTGACTAGCTCTCTGGATCTCGTTACCACAGGTTTCGGGTTCGAGTCCCCAGTGGTCCCTTGGATGTTGTGTTTCAGAACCCATTTTAAACCGTAGGTACCGGTCTCCTATGACTGTAGAGCGTTGGACGTCGGGGTGGCAATACCACCTCGTAAAAGGAAAAACATGTCCTGTCTAGATGATGAGAAACACCTTTACTTAAAAGAGAATGCTCTTTAACAGGGGTGTCCAACCCGCAGCCCGTCTTGCACATGTTTCCGGCTCTTGAGATTTGTTATACTTTCACAAAATATATTTATTTTATAATGGCCAAAGTAGCGAAAACGAATGTATTAAAAAAGTACGTTATGTGTGCATCCATCTATACAAAAATTAATTTTCCGAAATTATGAGAAAGAATTAAGTTTGATTTTTAAACAATATTCTTGCGAATATAGGACAGATAGTGCCTGTTTTATGGATGAGTTTAGAGTCATGAGGTCGCAAAATAATGGAATTATAGTCTGCGACACTCGGCAGTGATGAGCATCGGTAACAAATTTAAATACTTGTAAGAATCTTTGATTGTCGCAAGTTGAATGGAACCTTGATGTTTTCAATAAGAACTTCAGATGTGCACTCAAGAACCAAAACATTATGGCCACCCCTACATTTCGCAATGAACTCGCCTGGATGACGCGGAAGGCACGTGATCAGCTGGAAGTGGTATTTAACTGCTGCTGGAGAGTCTGAAGAATCATTCTTTCACTTACTTCTGTGTGTGATGGGAAAGGCTGCGGATCTAAGCGACTTTGATGGAGGGCAGATTGTAATGGCTCGAAGGCTCGGAACAAGTATTTCCGAAACTGCACGACTCGTGGGTTGTTCGCGATCTACAGTTGTTAGTACTTATGCAAAGGGGATGAATGACGGTGAAACCAGCAGTAGTAGTGTTTAAACATCTGGTACAATCTGTCTCCGGCCATCTACCAGGGACTTGTGGCATCCATGCCAAGGCGGGTTGAAGCTGTGTTGCGCCAAAGGTGGGCCAACTCGTTATTGACAGGTGGTCATAATGTTTTGGCTCTTGAGTGTATTTGTGCATGGAATAAAGATGCTTTTTGCGAAAAAACGGAAATTAATGAGATGCTTGAAGAGTCAGTGTTGGATTTAGGTGACAAAAATACCATGAATGAGAACTGAAATTATGCCTGAACCCAAATAGATTTGTTGGTCTGTGCTATCAGCAATTTCATCATCATCATCATCATTGGTGCAACAGCCCCATGGTGGGCCAAGGCAGTCTGCCTACGGGCAAATTTCGAGACAGGAGATGTTTCATCTTTTTACGGGGTAGGGTTGTCAGCCCTATGCCCAACACTCTACAGTCATATTAGAGTGGGACCGAAGGCTTAAAGTGGAATCCGAACCATTATAAACATCCATGGCATCACCAAGACTCGAACCAGCAACCTCTGAACGCTATTAACTCAGACGTCAGGCCCCATTAGCAATTTATAAGTTGAGTTAAGATGATTTATTTTTTATCTGTAAAAAAATATTTCGCGTCTTTGTAGCAGGAAATCCGCATATTACATTAAAAATAAAGATAAATTCATAAAATACCTTTTGTGAAATGGTGAAATATTCCTATATTCAATGAAAATTCTTTCAAAATCATCAAATCAAATTCTTTTAAATTCAATCGAAATCATTATTTTTTTTTTTTCGGAAAAACCAATGAAATACAAAACAATTTTATTAGTTCTTAACCAAATCATTTATAGAACAGCAAATCTAAAATAAAATGCACATAAAAAATTAAAAAATGACAGTTCGTTCATGAAGTATAATAATAATAAAGCTTTGTATGCTATTCTATTCTAGCATTTAGAAATACGAAATGAATCTAAAACATTAGTTGCCATATAGCTGTCGTGAATTAATTAACCTCCTCTTTCTAATTAGTTACTTCCTTTTATCACTCCACGCCATTTGTGGTGATTCAGGTTCCATGATTGATGAACTGGTTAGCATTTCAAAATTACTACCACACCACACCATAGCATTGCGCCTAGAACAGAGTTGCCCTTTACAGTTTGGAAATGATGTTGTGCAGAAGTCTGAATGGGCTCCTATTACTGGGAATTACGCTCTACTGTCATATGAGACCGGTGTCTACGGTTTAAAGTGGATTCCGAATCATTACAATCATCCATGACATCACGGGGATTCGAACCCGAAACCTGTGGCACCGAGCGCCACAGCGCTAGCCACTGAGCCATCAGGCCCCGAGTATTAGGATTCAGGTTCAATACACTTTTCCAGGTTATTTTTGTAGAAACTGTTTCAAAAAAACGAGGAGTCTCGATGGCGTCTGGGATGCTCAGTAGCTTACCTCGGGAGTTGCACTACCTGGTGAGAGATTTCCGAGTTTTCTCCCATACGATATGTAAATGCGCGGTAGTAGTCCTCCCGGATGGCACTGCCCTCCTACTTCAGCGACACGGAGCAATAGCCATACTTCTACCTTCGGGCATCGGGTACTCCGTCGCATCAGGTACTTGGCGGCTTACTAATCATGCTTGGGTGGAATTTTCCAAGCGGTATTTACTTTGGCCAAAAAATTAAGAATGTACCTCAGAAGCTCGTAGAACGTAGGAAGGGGCAGTGCGAAATTCTCTACCCTTCCCGGCAAGAAGATCAACAACTTCGTTCAAGGGGCCTGATGACCGAGTGGCCAGCACTCATGTGCTTGGTACCACAGGTTTCGGGTTCCAGTCCCGGCCAGTGATGCTTGTAGTGGTTCGGAATTCACTTTAAACCGTAGGACTCGATCTCCTATGATCGTAGAGCGTCACGGAGCCCAATCAGACTCTCACCCACATCATTTCCAAATTGTAAACTGCGCAACTCAGCTCTAAGCAGAGGTATGTGGTGTGGAGTAGTAGAAGTAGCAACTTCTTTCTAAATTTACACACATGGGAGGGAATCCACTGTAAACACACAGAGCCACCCTGGGCCAAATCAGCCAAATTGGCAATGAATTTCTGCCCAACTTAACCAGGATGCTTCGCCAATCTCTCAGAAATTGGATAGAGCTTTTACTATCAGTTAAAATCCATACATCAGGCACACCAGATTCCAAAGCAAGATTCAAGGCTTTTTTTTAGTAAATATTAACAGAAATATATCTTTCTTTTTCAATTCCTTCTATTAGCTCACACTCTCCCTATATATATCTTGTTCACATTTTCAATCGTTCATAAAACACTTTTTATTCATCCACTCGAGTTCAAATGCATTTTTTTAACTTGTTGTGGATGACACTAGATGTTAATACAGTTTTTCAAATATTAATTCACTCATTAAATTTAATTCATTAATTTATCTTTATATGGGGAGAAGAAAATGTCTCTTCTATAAGATATTTAGCAGGATATAAATTGAGGAATAAATACCCAGTGGCGAAGCGTGTGGAAAAAAATTTCTTTTTCAGATTCTTTTTTTCATTCTGGGTTCTAGTCTGAGTGAACAAAATGGAAAATGAAACATGTGAATAAATGAGTGAGAGAGATGGAAAGTGTGTATGAGAGAGACAGAGAATTTTTTCTAACTTAAAAAAATGAATAAAAATTATTTATAAACGAAAATTATTTTTAAAAAAATTTTATTATTCCGAGAAAACTATCTTCTGCTGAGATTCATTTGATACCTTATGAATTACTTATATTTGATTATTAAATAATTTTATTAATACTTTTGATACAGTTAAAGTATAAAAATTTGAATTCACGCAAAAAAAACCATTACTTTTCACTTTTCGAGTGAGTTATTGCGCCTCGCGTTAGTTGTTGAAACACCTGCAGTTTATTGATTTTTTTAAATTTTCCTGTTGTTTTGTGCCATTGTGCACGTTTTCGTTATTCATTTTATATGTGCGTAGGAATGGACGACAGATGAGTGGAATGAAATGTAAAAAGTAATTCTCCGCTTATTGCTTTTTAAATAATAGTGTTTTATCCATCTATTCAGCATCGTAAACAACATACAAAATTTTGGCGTAATAACAATGAAATTTAATGATTAATTTCGACTTGCGATATATTTTGGAATTACAACGATACACTTTGGTGATCTAGCAATACATTTTCGCATCATAGAGATACAATTTGGCGTTAAAATTTGTCGTAATATCAATAAATGTTTGCGTAATAGTGATTTATTTGTCCTCTATGATCATTTTTGCATACTAGGGCTAATTAGACAGAATCCTACAATTTAAAGTCGATTACTAATCGAAATTATAATTACATTAAAAAATGCTACCTCCGCGATTCGAACCTAAATCATATGGCACCAGACGACGTGTTTACATGGTAATTTTGCAACCTGACAATTAATTTGTGCGGCCTGGTGGCCAATTAACTACCCTCTGACCTTTGGTACCACAGGCTTCAGGTTCGAATCTGGGCGGTGACAAGGATGTTTGTGAATGGTGCGGAATCCACATTGAACTGTAGCTCCCGGTCTACTTAGCCTGAAATATGCAAAAAATACCGATTCCATTTTGTTTACCAGACTCCCTTTATATTAATGTATAGGTGAAATATAAAAGTTACATTTTTGCAATATAGAAAACGGATATTTGTAATTTACCAGTATTTTTTCTTTTTCTAATGCAGCTGGCAAACACTTAGACAGCTTGGTTTTGGATGCCTTAAGGCAAGCGCTGCACAGACGTACTCACTTTGCATTACCCAGAGAGCGCGTGTAACTTGAAGATACCACGGACATGGAGTAACCATGCCCCCGAAACGCTCTACGATCCTATTAGATCGGGACCTACGGTTTAAAGTGGATTCGAACCACTACAAACATCCATGGCACCACCGGGACTTGAACCCGAAACCTGTGGGACCGAACGCCAGAGCGCTAGCCATTGAGCCATTCAGGTCCGTAATTTACCAATGTATCACATTCAAATTCGATTACAACAATTGGTTTGGTTTGGTTTGTCGCTGTACGGTCATCTTGTGCACGCTTTGGGCTAAACAGACCGGGACCTACAGTTTAACGGCAATGTAAAGGAGAATAAAGGATTGTTTCCTTTCACTTATTTTAAATAATTTTTGGCACCCAGAATGGTAAATACGATCTTCCAAAATGAGCAGAGAAGCCGACGCAATTATTGCAATAATTCTATACAGTGAGGTTGAAATTTTCCCGAACATTTGCGGCTGAGATTGAAATCACTTTAGTAATCAGTATGATGCACATAATCTGTTTTATAACCACTTTTCAATACTATTCGTTAATCGTACTTCTGGGAAAAAACCATTTCCACGCGGTTACAATAACTATCGACGCATTCTCACATGACAGGCAGCTAAGGAGGAATACTAATAGAGAACATAATTAAAGGTGTGATTCCATTGATCGTTACGCTTGTTTTTTTTTTGATATATTGATATATTATATATATACACTGAAGTGACAAAAGTCATGGGATACCTCTTAATATCGTGTCGGCCCTCCTTTCGCCCGGCGAAGTGCAGCAACTCGACGTGGCATGGACTCAACAAGTCGTTGGAAGTCTTCTGCAGGAACATTGAGCCATGCTGTCTCGATAGACGTCCATAATTGTGAAAGCGTTGATGGTGCAGGATTTTTGGGCACGAACAGACCTCTCGATGATGTCCCATAAATGCTCGATGGGATTCATGTCGGGCGATCTAGGTGGCCAGATCATTCGTTGGAATTGTCCAGAATGTTCTTCAAACCAATCGCGAACAGTTGTGGCCCGGTGACATGGCGCATCGTCATCCATAAAAATCCCATCTTTGTTTGGGTACATGAAGTCCATGAATGGCTGCAAGTGATCTCCAAGTAGCTGAACATAAGCATTTCCAGTCAATGTTCGATCCAGTCGCACCAGAGGACCAAGTCCATGCCATGAAAAAACAGCCCACACCATTACGGAGCCACCACCAGCTTGAACAGTGCCTTGCTGACAGTTTGGGTCCATGGCTTCGTGGGGTCTGCGCCACACTCGAACCCTACCATCAGCTCTTACCAACTGAAATCATACTCTCGGCATATATGTCATACTCTCGGCACACTCTTGACACAGTGGATCTGGGAATGTTTTCCCTAACGATTTCCGAAATGCCATGACCCATGCGTCTAGCTCCAACTAACATTCCGCTTTCAAAGTCTGTTAATTCCCGTCGTGCGGTCATCATCACGTCAAAACCTCTTTACATGAATGACTTGAACAGAAATGAAAGCACTGCGCATTTATACCTGTTCTACGCGATGCTACTGCCATCTGAAAATTTGCATATTGCTATCCCATGACTTTTGTCACTTCAGTGTATATATGATTATATATATATGAGAACAATTTTCAATGTGTGTGTGTGGCCATGACCAAGATATTTATGTTCCATGCTTTTATTCTGAAAGTTAACTAAAAGTTTCTGTCGACGATATTAAATGACAACACAAATTCGTATTTATTAGTGTCGTACCAGTATTGCAACCCCAACCCATTGATATAATCCTATTTTTACGGACGGTATTAACGCATTTTTAGAAGAATTTTGATACAGGTTTGAAATTATATATATATATTCAGGAATAAAAAAAAAAAATGACACAGCAAATTATTTAAAATAAAAAATACCGTTTGCTATTATTAAATTTCTTCTTCTTTCAAACTGTCACCTGTAAAAAAAGCTTTAATTCGAAAGTTTTTTTTTTTTCAATTCCCACTATTAGGTCACATACATCTTGTTTAAATTTTCAATCGTTCATAAAATACTTTTTATTCATCCACTCAATTTCAAATGCATTTTTTTAGAACTTGTAGTGTATGACACTGAATGTGAATGCAGTTTTTTCAAATATTAATTCATTCATTGAATTTAATTCATTAATTTTAGTTTTTTTAGATTTAAGTGGCATGCATCTAATAATAGATGGCGCCAGATAAACTTAAAAATGAATGAAAATTATTGATCAAGGACTTTCTGCAATAGAGTGAAAAAAATAGGAATTGACTTAAAATATATATATACTGAATACTAAATGTAAAACTCAGCATGTAGTCTAGCTGTCATGCAGGCTCAGATTTGAATCAACTGGGGAGGCCAAGGCCATATCTACTTTCAGAAACAAGGCAACTCTTTGGCGATTATGACAACGTTATTCTTGATACAACTTCTACTTGGTAAGAAATTCCCATTTTCTTCCATATGACACGCAAATGTATGACAGTTTCCCCTAAAAGTCCTCTTGATGGCAATGTCCTTCCCTCATCATCCATCGACGGTATTTTCTGCGGCATTCATCAATGGAATGTGAAAGCCACAGATATACAGCGAACACAAAATTGGTTCTAACAGGTTTCTTCGATAGTGGAAAATTGACAATTAGAAAATCGTACAAAATTCTTAAACCCTACTCGTTAAACTATTACGAAAATATTTCACTATCAAGACTTCTATCAGGATTTATAGAAATTATAGCCATACAAGGCCACTAAGGTTACTTCGAAAAATACAGTTACTTTCATTGGAAAAGAAATGATACAGTTATTTCATGCATAATTTTTCAGCATATTCCTAATGCATTTCATGCATAGATTTGTGTTCCACTGAAAAGGTCTCTTTTTAAGCCAAGTCCACGTTTGCAGGCGAACATTCTGAGCGACGCACAGTGCACCGGTATGCTGTAAACAATCTACTTTTCTAATCTCGAAAAGTTTCTTGTTTCTTGTCTTGTATCGCTTGACCGGAATCGCTTCGATTGAAATTGGTATTTTCTCATAACCGTACGTTCATATTGTGCAACGTAGACCCACCTCCTCGTTGGTGCACACTGGGAAACGTTCTTGTAACGGCAAAGTAGTCTGCAGCTTCTGGCATCTGAATAGTTGCACGTATACACAGATGGCTCCTTTTATGAAAATCTCATTACTGCAGGTTCAGGAGTCATTTCGAACTTGTTCTCCTTCTACGCTTCAGCTGGGAAATATCGAACATCTTTTGATGGAGAAGTGGAGGCTATCCGAATTGCTTTGAAGTATTTACTAATTTTCCAGGATAGATTCAACAGAGCGGTTATTTTGTCTGATTCACAAGGCGCAATTCAGGCTATTAGTTCCACCAAGCCACCTTCATCAGAGGAAATCTCTCAGTGTCAAAATCATTTGCGGGAACTGACTTTAAAAATGAAACGGGTGGTGCTTCAGTGGATACCTGGCCACTGTGGCAATTTTGGGAACGAACAAGCAGATTGTCTAGCAAAAAAGAGGCTCAAAACTACTTCAAACTAGATCCTCGCCACTGTCCCTCCATTCTATAAAACTTTATATCAAACAAATAATGACTAAAAACCACAAGCTACAAATTCATGATGAGATCAAGTCAAAGCGTTGGAGAGCTGTAGATCTTTTAGCAATACCCAGCAATCCGCGACGGCATGCTGTCACCCAGTTCCGACTTCTGACTGGCCATGACTGTCTAGCAGAACATCTCCATCGCATTAAAATATTTTCGAATCCTGGCTGCCCCCTATGTGGTTCAAGTGACCCAATGAACAGAGACCACCTCCAACGATGTGCGGTACTTGACGGCGACTCGGAGACAGCGCTTTACTGCCGTGCGAGAGAACTCTTAAGGCTCGGTCATCAGTGCATTTTCTGGACATTTATTCTTTTGTATTTTTTTCCCTTGTTATTATTACTATTTTTATCTTCTTGTACTTGCCTTGCCATTGGAAATAAAATAAAAAAAAAACGTCCATATTAGCTGACGAATATTTTTATCACTGCATACCTACCAATGCCAAACCAGTTTGGGAGGAAATCCATACTCATGGGTTTGAGAACGAAGAATTATAACTCGGCCTGGTGTCGAATTTCAATCACGCATCAAATAATGGCAATCCTGAGGTTCTCTTGTTTAGTGAGAAAAGGTTTTTTGTTTCTCGACTTGAAACAACAATGTTCGGGACAGACTAACACTTCTTTGCCCAAGTGTTTCAAATCTGGCTTCTGTTAAAGGAATAACGACTTTCGGGAGTTAGCGAGACTTTTTTTTTTTTTTTTTCCGAATTCAAACTTTAACGCGGCTGGATGTGTAGTAACTAGCCTAAGAAGACAGGTTTGAATCCATTCCGTGCTCCTTCAAGTGACATCATTTGCTTTCTGAACGGAGATAGCTTGATGTAAATTACCACAAGTTACATCGATAGTTAAATTGCTTGGTAGGAGTTCTTCTGGATTTTCTCCTATACGACGCGCAGTGAGGCACCCATTGCTCATAATGCTCCTTCCAGATGGCCAATTGGCTAGCGCTCTGGCCAGCCCGTGTCTTATATGAAAAAATAATTAATATATATGTAATGCTTTTGTTGGAAATTTTTTTAAACTTCTAGTGATGATAGAATTATTTATTATTATTATTATTATTATTTATTTTATGTCTATTTTTATATTTAATATAAATGTATCGCACATATTTATACAGGATTTTTAAGTGTGTGGTTTAACGGTTGGGAGAGCCCTCCCCTCTTCGACAAAGAGTTGTTGCTGATTTTCACAGAAAAGAGGAAATCGCGGCCTTTCCCCCTAAACCGCTGAGACTTGAAACTCGGAAAACGGCTCGGCTTTCGGAACGAGTTATTCATTTGATTACTCGCTCAGTGTGCTCTGCGCAAGTTAACATCTGCCTGTGACGTCAATGGGCGAGGCCAGCGCACACCTATAAAAGCCCTGCGATGACATTCTCATCCTTTGATATTAAACGGCATTGCATTCAAACAGCTCATATACACAGACTTTTAACTTGGCCGCAAAACAACAAAAAAAAATCCAAAATAATCTACGCTAGATGTTTTTCTCGCTTCTTTTTCAATTCCTTCTATTAGCTCCCACTCTCCCTATATATATCTTGTTCAAATTTTCAATCGTTCATAAAATACTTTTTATTCAGCCACTCCAGTTCAAATACATTTTTTTTAACTTAGTGTAGCGGATGACACTGGATGTGAATACAGTTTTTCAAATATTCATTCAGTAATTAAATTTAATTCATTCATTTTAGTTTTATTTAGATTTAAGTTGCCTATATCTACCAATAAATAGATGGCGCCAGATAAACTTAAAAAAAAAAAAATGAATTAAAATTATTTACAAAGGACTTTCTGTAATAGAGTAAAAAAAAAGTAGGAATTGACTTTTTACATTTTTTGTTCTATATTACTTGTTATATATAGAGACAAATACATATTAGATCAGGGGTAGCCAACCCGCGACCCGCCCTGACTTTTTTTCGGCCCGTGAGATTTATGACACTTTTATAAAATATATTTATTTTAAAATGCCCAAGGTAGTGAAAAACAATGTATTAAAATAATACATTGTTCATGCATCCATCTATTCTAAAATTGACTGTCGAAATGATGAGAAAAATTAACTTGAATTTTAAACGAATATTCTTGTGAATATAGGACAGATAGGGCCTATTTTATTGATGATTTCCCAGAATAATGAAATTATATTCTGTGAATTCATGATGTGCTCGCATCTTGGAACATCTAATACAACTGGTTCTATGTTTCACTTTAAGGGACCTCAGTGACCATCGCTAGAAACGCACAGTTTATCGTTGATAGCAGAGCAAACCAAACTCTTAGATCAGGTTGTTAGCCTTTTTGGTTCAACTTATATTTGCGAATCGGTTTTTTCCAAAATGAAATGGACCCAACACAAAACACTCTCAAACAGAACGGATGCAATACCCATTACGATGTGCAAATACCCAAATGGAGATCTATTTGCAAAAGCTAAGTGAACGAATGGAGAAACCAGTATCGCACTAGTCCAATAAATATTTTGTAATAATTTAATTTTTTTTATTTCTTTTCTATTGATATGCTTTTCATATTTCATTTTGAGTGTTAAATATTTCTTTACAGTGTGCGTTTAGTATCACTATTATTATATTATCTATGTTTACATGTAAGAATAATAGTGAACACAATAATATTAGAGATAGAGGTATATGGAGGCTAACGCTGCCAACATGCCTCAATAATGTCAAACTGTCTGTCACAACAATAATAACTCAACATGTTTCACTTTTCCACTCCAAAAAAAAAATGTCTATAATGGATCTAAATCTAATAGGGGCATATATAATTTCATATGCGGCCCTCGGAGTTAGGATGCATTTCCAAAAATGGCCCGCGAGATCATTTGGGTTGGCCACCCCTGATTTAGACACTCTTCAATTTGACATAGGAAAAATATAGACTGCATTTGAAATTTAAGGGAGACTAAGGCAATTATAAAAAATATTAAAATATTTGCTGTTTAATTGGCTGAACCGATAAACAGGTTACCCATAAAATGATTTAATAATTACACATTTATTTAACTTTTATCTTATCACTAGATGCTTTGCGTCATTTAAAAACATATGTATTGTTACAACAATAGCCATTTTTAATTTAATACATCACATTTTTTTTACTTTTTGTGTAAAACTGACTCGTAGCTCTTTTTCAAAGATAAAAAAATATGAATAAATATTATGTCTAAAAAAAAACGCTCGTAAAAGAAATTAAAAATGTATATATAAATAAATATTATGTATAAAAAAAAATCGCGAAAGAAATTTAAAAAATAAAAATAAATTAAATATAAAAAAAGCTCGTGAAAGAAATTAAAATCTTTTTAAAAAATTGAAATTAGTCAAGGAAGTTACCCATAATTTCATGGGTAAAAAACACAGTAGACTCTCTCTAATCTAGCGTTCGATGAATAAGCGCTTTCTATAATATGGCACCGATCGAGCCGTTCACTTTCGGATTTTTCGTGGTGGACCTCGACCGCCAGGTGGCCACACAGCGCTGCTCGCATTTTTGACCGTTGTTTATTGTAACTATCAGTATCAACTAACTATGACACAATCAAAACCTTTCGTGTCGATGGCGTCATTCGTCTCATGTCAACGCCATCAAAACTTCACATGACTACAATGGAAGCCACCAATGAGTTAGACCCCAAGCTCTTTTACACCGATATAAGTGAAGTATTTTTTTTCGATACGAGTCTAAATTTAGACTAGGTGCTTTGCTAGTATTGGGGATGTACACCACTTCTTAAATGCAAAATGCATTTTTATTTATTTATTTATTTTGTCTTATCCGACTTGATAGACAGCAGCATCTAGTTTAAGTCCATGAACCCGTGTGGTCTCATGGAAAGAGGGATGGGAGGCAGCTTCTGTTGTGATGAAACCCCCGTAGGTAGAAGTCTGACATGGCTGACGTTGAAAGAGGAGAGCACCTTGAGGAGAGCAATTAATACCTTGCACATGCTTATCATATGGAAGAATACTCAGGAAAACTCCCACCAGATAGTACGTAGTAACATCAGCAAGAGGCAGAACATCCCAAATGCAATCGAATCTCCTCACAGTTTTGAAACAGTGTGTATAACAAAGTCGCCGGCGGACAAAATCTCCGCCCTAATGCTCATCAGTGGCGTACGTGGCCTCTGAGCCATGAGTCGGGTGCGTTTTTTATATTTACACGTAGCCAATGAACCGACTAACTTTGTTTTAAATGTGGGTAATGTGGTGAACATTAACGTTGACAACACCACATCGCTGAGTCAACGTTATTTTCTAGGAGGGAGAGCATATCTTATTGAAAAAAAATACGGAAAAGTCGAAACCAGATAGTCCAGTTATCGATGTGAGATCATTGGCATCGAACCTATTTATTCGTTAGTTAAACTATTTATTCGTAACTTTAGTTTATTCCGTCGGTGAAATCAGAACTCACGCCTTCTTCCATGCAATGCTAAAATTATAAATAAAGTTGTTCTTCTTGTTCTTCAGTGGCGCAACAGCCCCATGGCGAGCCAAGGCCATCGGCCTACTAGCAAACATAAGACGTTTTCTTTTTAACGGGTTACGGTTGTCAACGCTCTACAATCTATTAGACCGGGACCTACGATTTAAAGTGGATTCCGTATCACTACAAACATCCATGGCACCGGCGGAACTCGCAACCGAAACCAGTGGCCCCGAGCGTCAGAGTGCTGGTCGCAGGGCCATCGGGCCCAAACAAAGTTATTCAACGCACATAATTATCAACAATTAAGTTTTAATTATTTATGAAACACATGATTTAGTTTAAGCATGGGGTTTGTCTTCATAATAATACCTTTTAATATTTATCCAAACTTTAAAAAACAGAAGATAGGCTTATGTCAGAGCGACTGCCTTATCTTTAACGATTTTAAATGTAATCATTCAATGTTTCAATTTTTGTAATCATTCAATGTTCTCCCTCTATCTGGCAATTTTATCCTTTCAACAATTGATTGCAACGCGGAAAGGCGAACACGTGGGGAAATCCTCATTCCAACGTACTCTTCTCTCTTCAAAGGGGGAAATCAAAGTCATTCACCACTCAATTAGCTGCCTATCAAGCGACTGGATCTTCCAAAATGTCAGCGCGTTGTGCTTCACAGAGCCCGTGGGTGATCAGTATTCAGATTTCCTAAGAAAGACATTATTTGTTGTCTAGGAATAATCAGCTGTTTTCTCTGTTTTCGACTAACATCTCACATTTGAAAGATATGAGGTTTGAGATGTTCGCTTTAAAAAATAATTTTACGATTTCATAAACTAATAATAAATGATTATCAAAATAATGGAGCCCCATCCCCCACAGTTATAAGAAATATTTTACTGATATAGCGTAGGACCGTTTTTTTCCATGTAATACAGTTTGGATTCGCCTGGAAATCGAATCATACAAGTGATGAATAGTGATTTGAGGAATAGCGTCCGGTTCTTCAGCTTGTTGCTGTTGATACTGCTTGTCGTTGTTGTTTCTGTTGATATTGCTTTTTTGTTATTGATATTGCTTTTTTTTTATTGATATTGCTTTTTTGTTATTAATATTGCTTTTTGTTGTTATTGATATTTCTTTTTGTGGCTGTTACTGTTGTTTTTATTATTGATATTGCTTTTTGTGACTGTTATTGTTTGTTGTTGTTGTTGATATTGGATTTTATTGTTATATATTATTTTTGTTTCTAATAATGCTTTTTTTTGTCTTTTATTGATACTACTTTTTTATTGTGAGGCCGGGGGGGTACTTCAGGTGTTGCCTGGTCACTGTGGCATTTTTGGGAACGAGCAAGCCGATTGTCTAGCAAAAAGAGGCCCAAGGCTACTTCAAATGAGATCTTCGTCACTGTCACTCCATTCTATAAAATTATCTATCGAACAAGTAATGACTAAAAGCCACAAGTCACAAATTCAAGACGGGATTAAGTCAAAGCGTCGGAGAACTGAAGATCTTTTAAGAATCCGCAGCATTCCTCGACGGCATGCTGCCGCCCAGTACCCTCTTCCGACTGGCCATGACTGCCTTAGTAGAACATCTCCATCGCATTAGAATCTTTTCGAACCCTGGCTGCCCCCTACGTGGTTCAACAGTCCCAATAAACAGAGACCACCTCCAACAATGTGCGGTACTTGACGGCGACACGGAGACAGAGCTTTACTGGCGTGCGAGAGAATTCTTAAGACAACCATTTCGGTCATCTTTGTAATTTCGTTTATTCGTTTGAATTTTGTTTTCTGCCTTATTATTTTTAAACTTGTATTTGCCTCGGCATTGAAAATAAAAAAAAAAAAATTTTTTTTTATTGTTGTTGTTTTATTATTGCTTTTGTTTTGATAGTGATTTGTCTTGTTGTTGTTGATAATCCATTTTTGTTGTTGTTATTTCGTATTTCATTGTGTTGTTTTTGTTCTTGTTTTCATAGTACTTTTGGTTGGGGTACTGTTGCTGACATTGCTTTTTGATGGTGGTATTTTTTTAATGCAGCTGGCAATACAAAGACGGTTATCTTTATGTCATAAGCAAGGTAGGCATCGCTATTACTCATTTAGCACTACCCAGGAAGCACATATAGCTTAAAGATAGGCTACGGACGCGAGTCACACTACCCCCATAACGCTGTACGATCCTATTAGACCGGAGCCTACGGTTTTAAAGTGGATTCCGAACCACTACAAACAGCCATGGCACCGACGGGATTCCTACATTGTTGTTGTTGTTGTTGGGGGGTACTGTTACTGATTTCTTTTTTTTTTTGTGTGTGCATGTTATTGTTCTGTTATTGCTCATATTCTTTGTTGTTGTTGCTCTTGCTTTGTTGTCGTTTTGTGTACAATTAGAAATTTATGGTCCTTTTTTCCCCTAGCAACAACTGCAAGCGATGGCGCCTGAGCAGAATCAAGGGTCCACGGGACCGTAAGCAGACCGCCTCCATCTCCTACATCGAGGAGAGCAACGGCAAGTCCTCTCCGGGCATCCAGCCGGCGGAGTTCACCCTACCTCCTCCGCCCAAGAGCTTCTCGGCCGATTCCCCCAACCTCAATCCGGACTCGACGAGGAGCCTGCTGTCCACAAAGGAGACCCTCTCCTCCTCCAAGTGCCTCGTGCTGCCCTCCATCTACGTGAGCAAGGACAGCTTCACCATCCCCACCATCTACATCAACTCCACGTGCACGACTTCATCCGCTTAAGAAACTGATACGGCCTTTGCTTGAAACTTAATGAACGCATTACAAGGATTGATATATTTTTAGTCACCCTAATTTCATGTCTATAATCCGCTGTTTATACGCCATGGACGTTTTTTCAGAGGTTTCATAACATTCCTCTACATGAAGACCATTACTTAAAAGGATTTTTGCCCACAAAAATTAGCAAAACTTCTTGAAAGAAAATTAAATGCAGCAACGGCAGATTAAATGCAATTCTAAATACAAGAGCAGATAGCATGCAATGTGCATCTTCAATTTGTGTGTTAAGTAGATGAAAAGAGCCTTAAATGAAGTTATACTTATGAAAATTGACCAGTTTCAGGTAGAATATTTTTTAAATGATATTTTATGGGAAAAAAGTTTTTTTTTTCATTACGTCATTTTTAAATATGGTTATAAAACACTGACAAACATGAAAATTAGAATGCATACATGAATAATTTTTGTAAAAATTTTGGCAAAAATTGACAAAACAAAAAGTGTATTATCTCCTTAATCTGTATACAAAATCTTTTAGCTTAATGCATTACATAAATTTGACAAAAACATATACCATTTGTATGAACCAAAATTTTTCCCCAAAAAAATATTTACCAAAACCCTTATATACAGGGTGATTATAATTAAAGTCCCACTTTCAAAATGCTGTAAAAAAAACCACTCGTCGCAATGAGTTCACATTTGAACGGAAGATATTCGAAGAAGGGGGAAACGATACGGCATCAAAACAGTTCCAAAGTGTAATAATAGATGGAGCTGTAAGTTGTATAAAGAAAGGGAATTTGACTGCCAGTGATATATTGAATCGAAATGACAACATATTTGGCATCAGTTAAACACGAAACCACTGTAGTGTTCAATGTGCTCGATTGTTTCGGATTTTTTTGGCTGAAAAAATGATTTCCAAGTCATTCAATGATTAGAGAGGGTGCACGTACTGTACAGAGTATGTCAAAGAACAGGTTCGTGCATTATATGACGCTATGGATTATAGACAAGAAATTGAGGTATCTTAGGCCATACTGAAATGTCCTATTGTATCTTTAGCTGCAACGGATATTTCTGACGCCAAAGACTCATTTAATTAACATATGTTCCTTGAAAAACTACTTCATTCATTTGCCATTTGTACTTGTGAACTTATAGCATTAGTTTAGTATTATGTAAGTTTTTCTTACATGATTTAAATCATTTTTATCATACACATCACATCACATCAATTCATATTAAAATAAATAAACAAAGCACTTATTATCTAGAGTCACTGGGACGATGAAAAAAATGATATACATGCTGTTCTTCAATTATATGAAAGTATGTGCAGTGTAAATCAGATTTAAAATTGAGATTTAATTTTAATTATACAGGTATACCAAAACTCTGTTAACTACCTAAAGAATTTTTGAAAAAGTCAATGAATATTTGAATTTATAAATTTAAAAGAAAGATAAAATTTAACAAATAAAAATGAAATTTTGCGAAAATCAATGAATATTTTATATATGGATTTAAAAAGTATTACAATGCTTTACTTTGGTATCATTTTGGCTTCATATTAACTCTGATGATGTTTAAATAGAATGTCATTAAAATCAAATATATCATATCAAATTTATTTATAAATATATTTAAAATTAGTGTACATAAATTTTTTTTTATTATTATTATTATTTATTTATAAATATATATAAATATATTTTACTTATAAATATATTTATAAATAATTTAAATTTATTTATATCTATCAAATTTATCAAGTATACATTTATCTAAATAGAACGATGTACAATTAGCTTTCTAAAATAGAACGATGTATCAAGTGTACATCTATTGCAAAAGCTAATTTCCTATGTCTAGACTTATGCATCATTATCAACAATTTTGAAATTTATTCTCATATTTTGAATTGATTTGTCATTGAGCTATTTATAAAAAATGTTTATAAAAAAAAAAAAGTTCACTATTTGCAACTTTTATTTTTGAAATTGCTTTCTTCTAAGTTTTAAAGGAAAATATCATTTTAACTGTGGTCATTCTCTGTGAATCAAACGCAGCAGTGTGTTGAAATAATAGATTGATAAAAGCCAAAAAACGTAAAAATCATAATTTGTAATCTTTGAAAAATAATAAACAAAATCACCGTCCATAAGCCCATGTCTAGTCAAAATTTTATATAAATAGTAATAGTTTACCAGGAAATAATTTAATGAAATGGCTGAAAGTGATGAAATTTACGAGAATGTAATGAAAGTTATGATGCATACTTATAATGAAATTTGTCAAGTGCACATTTGTCTAAATAGAACGATGTACAATTAGCTTTTGAAATAGAACGATGTACAATTGGCTTTTGAAATATAACGATGTATATAGTATACATCTATCACAAAAGCTAATTCGCTATGTCTAGACTTATACAGTTTTTTAGAACTTTTGAAAAAGGGCGAAGTATCAAGTATACATCTGTTTCAAAAGTTAATTCGTTATGCAAGACTTATGCATCATTATCAACAATTAAAATTAAAATTTATTCAAGCATTTTAAATTAATTATTCTAACAAAATATAATAACACTTTTAAAAATAGAAATTTCTAAAATCATGGTTAAATAAAAAGTGTTATAGTTCTAACAATATATTATTTGCTTTTGAAAAAGTAATTTGACTGATTAATTAACAAAATTTTGAAAATATCAAATTTTGTTCATATAATTAACAATTATATGAACACAACTTATAAATGGTCTAGATTCCTTTCAATACTTTTTTTTTTCGAAAAAAATTTAATTTTTTTGACTATAATAAACATTATCAGTAATTAACATGTTGAAAAAAAGATAATATTCCTAACATAATTGTTTATTTATTTATTATAATCATTTACATAAAAAAATAACTGAATTCTGCAAACCGATTTGGCTATTTTATACATCAAAATTGAATGTAAGTTCAACATAAAATTATAAACTGGTGTCCTGTATAGAAAGATCAGTGATAATTTTCATACAGAATGAAATTCAAAGTATCAGTAAATGAATCCAAACTATGAAGTCTGTTAATCTCAATGAAGTTAAGGCATTAGCCAAAAGATATATTTACAATCAGATTCATTTATTTATATATATCTTGTGCAATGTTATCTCTTTTGATTTGTAAAAAGAATGGTGCTATGTTCATTGTAAAATCGATCAAAATAAACTTTTTTTTGCTATGTTGTGTTTTAAACTTACAACATGTATTGTTTGACTTAATGCATACGTGTATTTCACTTATAATATATATATGTGGGATTTATTTGTCTGGTAATCACCAGATAGCGACACCTTACGGTCGCTTGTCTTTGACAGAGCTGTTTACAACGTGGGGGTGTATTGAACTTTGAAGTCTGACCCCACGAGAGGGGAGCGGGTCCCCGTGGATGAGAAGAAGAAAGCCCCGCAGACGGCTAGCAGGAACTCTGGTGGAGACTGCGTTAAGCAGCGAAAGAATGTTATTGTCATGTATTAATATTTGATGTAAATATATTCATTAAATATGTGTTGTTGAGAGAAAACCAACGCTTCGTTGATGTGTTTGGAAATACACCCCTAGACACCCACTGCAAAAGTACAGCCACTGTTAGACTGGTAGAGAAGTCTAACAAAACTGTAGGTTCGGCCGGAATGAATCTATTGCAAGCGGCGTAAATCTACATAAATTGGGGCTCGGCCGGGATGCATCTTCTGCAAGCGCTTAAACTCTACATATATATTAAAAGTATATATATGCATTTACCTTATTACATACATAATAAGGTAAATGAATAATATGAAAATAAATAACTGTATTTCACTGCTCCGTATAGTTCCTACGATCTGTATGAACTGAAATATTAAATTTTTTTTTAATAAGAATACTACTATCATCAATTATTATAAATTTCTTCCCTATTAATTTTCTTCTTTAAGCTGGTTCCTTTTAAATCCTTCAGAATTGGCCATTTGCAAATGATCGGTGTTTGGACTATGATTTGAATTCTACCAGACACATTTTTTTTCACAGAAAATTATGCTTGGGAACATAACAATCATTAAATAGTCAGGTTTCATTGAAATCATTAAGTTTTAGAATCAATCTGTTCTGGAGAAACTTGTCTATTCATAATGTAATATTTTAAGGGACGGGGGACATAGACATCATAACATTTTTTTAATTTTAATATTTTTAGGAGAACCTTGTCTATTTAGAATACCCTATTTTAAGGGGACATCATTAAATTTTATTTTCAATCCTTGTAGGAGAGCCCAATATATTCATGATGCTCTATTTTAAGGAGACGGTGGACATTAAAATCATAAAATTTTATTTTCAATTTTTGGTAGAAACCTTTTTCTTCATATATTTTAAGGGCATGTAGGACATAAAAAAAAAACAAAAAATAAAATTTTATTTCTAATAACATCCAATCTATTCTTAATACCATATTTTAAAAGGACATTGAAATCATAAAATCTTATTTCACACTTTTAGCATATCATGTATTTTTTTCTTTAATATAAATTAATTTTTGCTTATCTAAATATATTAAGAATGATGCTTCTATACATATTTAATTCTGAAAGCCAACTACCTGTTTAATTTTAATATTTCTTTCAAACAAACTTTCATTTAAGTTTTCGTTTCTTTGAAATTTTAAATTTTCAACAGATCAATCATATGTTTGAATTAACTATCACTTTTACACCTTCTAATATAGATTTTAAAATCGCATTGATAAAAAATTTTTAGAAATGCATATTCCGCTTTTTGTCGAATTTTATTTATTTTCACAAAATAATCATTATTAGTCATTTATTCTAAAGTTCGTAAAGGAACTTATTACATTTATATTTAAAATTCTTCAGTAGAAACTGTTTGCATAACACAAATTGATAATTCAAACTTTTGTTGTTGTTGTTTCTTATCCCACTTGGTCGACAGCAACATCTAGACCAGGAATGGGCAAACTCTGGCCGCGGATAGAATTTTAAATTGCAGGTCCGAGGCAAATTAAAAAAATATATATTTATATATTTAATATATCCAGCTGCTTTTCTACTTTGATTAAATATTTTTTTTCTTCCTTTTTTTTCAGAGGGCTGATGATCTTTTACTTTCTCTATTTTTGTTCTACAAAATATAAATCAGACTTAAATAGCAAGCACAAACAGCTTTCAATCGGTAAAGTGTTAAAAGTGGAAGTTCTTTGTGAGTTATAGCTGTAGATTGGCTCCAACAAGTTAGAATTTTACAAATCATTATCGAAAGTAAGTTCCCCAAAATTTATTATCTCACGCCCAGAAATTTAATATATCAGTGCTATGTTTGCTTCCTCTTATAATATGTGAACAAGAGGAAGTATGAATCTTAGAAAAGAATTCTTCAGAATCCTTTCAACTATGAATCTTAGAAAGAATTATTTCAGAAGTAGACTGACAGTGGAGCATTTAGCCTCATTCCTTAGAATCAGTACATCCCACTTCGAACCTCAATACGAGGAACTGTTAAAAATAAATGAAATCGCAATTCATTCACCTCATCAGCATATTTAAATTGTAATACTTGTATATTGTGTTTAAAATTTTAGAAAATTTATCTTGGCCCGCCAAACTTTTATTTATTTATTTTTATTTTCGATTTTTGGCCCGCGACTGAAAAAGTTTGCCCATCCCTGATCTAGACCAAGTTTACTATATGAACCCGTGTATTCTCATGAAAGGAGGAAAGACCGGGGGCGGGAGGGGAGCACCTTCTGTTGTGATGGAGTACCCGGAGTTCCCGACTTTGTCGCGAAAGAAGGAGGGCAGTGCATTCCTGGAGGACTGTTAACTACCCCGCATGTGCGTATCGTATGGAAGGAAACCTGGGAGAACTCCCACCAGGTTGTCCGACTCGGAGGCAAGCTGCTGAACATCCCAAACGCCATTGAGCCTCCTTGTTTTTTTGAAACAGTACCTACAATAATGCAGACCTAATGCTCCACCAGCGGAGCACGTTTCCATTGAATCACAAGTCAGGTATTCAACCTTAAAATTTGATTTGACTGTAACCAAAAAAATTTTTTTAAAGTTTTAAAGAATTATGAAAATGAAACAGATAGTTGACTTTCACAATTAAAATGCATAGAAACATCATTTTTAATATGTTTATATAAGTAAAAATCACATTCAAGAAAATATACATGATATGCTAAAAAGTTTGAAAATAAAATTTAAGATTTTAATGTCCACCGTCCCCTTAAAATAGTATATATTATGAATAGACAAGGTTTTCCTAAAAATATTAGAAATTTTTTTCTTTCTAATGCAGCTGGCAAACACAGACCGCTTGGTCTTTGGATACCTTAAGGCAAGTGCTGCACAGTCGTACTCACTCTGCATCACCCAGGGGGCGCGTGTCACTTGAAGATAAGCCACGGACGCGGAGTAACGATGCCCCCGCAACGCTCTACGATCCTATTAGGACCGGGACCTACTTTTAAAGTGGATTCCGAACCACTACAAACAACCATGGCACCACCGGGACTCGAACACGAAACCTGTAGTACCGAGTGCCAGAGCGATAGCCACTCGGTCATTCAGGCCCAAAATATTAGAAATAAAATAAAATAAAAAAAATGTTGAAATATGCTCGACAAATTTAAACTTATCAAGTGTGAACATTCGAGAACGGTTGAATAAACTCGGGAATATGCCAATGTTTTATAATGCACGAGTTACAGGAAGCAATTGGTTGGAATACTACAAGAATGGCCACATCAAATAGCCGCATGAATATAGCAATGTTGAATAGATCAAGAATTTCATGAAGAATGAATTGTTCAAGAATTTCTAAAAGAATATACAAAAAGTAAGATAAATGTCGTCAGAAATGAAGAATGATGTATTCCAAATTCTACAAGACACGTTATCACATATAATACCCAAAAGAATGTACCAAAGTTTGAATATTCTACTCATAAATGAAGAATGAAGGATTCCAAATACAATAAGAAGCATTATATACTCAATAAGCATGGGAAAATGCCAAAAGTGATAATTAAGAAACTTCAAAAAGAAGGAATTGATCAACGCACTACAGTACTTATAGCCATTGGAAATACAAATGTTTCAAATCCCAACCCAAAACATGAAAAGTGATTCAAAACACTTCAACTAAAACCCAAATTCTCAGAAAAGTCCCTAAGACTAACGTTATTCATTAAACCTTTCAAGAGTTAAGGGGCCCAAAGTAACATTTTCCGCCAAAAGTTGTATTGAGATTTATTTGCTTGACCCTCTCTTTTTTGGATACCGTCACGGATCCCTAACCAGGACAGCATCATGTTCCCACATAATAAAAATGTGGCATTTTAAGTTATCCCTTTTAAAATGCTTACATATTACATCATGTTCACACATGATAATAAAAAATAGAGTAGGGATAAATATAAAAATGTATTGCAGGCACAGTTGTATGGGAAGTTGTCTTAATATGTGAACACAGTTCGCTTATTTCGCAAAACCGCAAAGACCACAAAGCTATCTACAAAGACAATTTTGACTCCTGCAAATAAAATTAATTCAATAAATTAAGTTTATCGTCCATTTTATTGAACTGGAAGCAATTGAAGTATCCTATTAATAGACAGGAATGGCAGGTGAATAAAATTAAGTCATCAGAAAGAAATGGCGATTTTATGACGGAAGGACCTCAGGGTGAAATATAGCGCTCTTTTATCGCTTTGTTTAGACATTAAGGTTACGAAACGTAAAACGTCCGCAAAAAGTTCTTTCATCTCCGAATTGTACACACATGGGAATTGTACAGTTGCATTGCTACGAATCTTACATCAAGAATCTTTTTTAAAATATTTCTAAAAAAATAATAATTAACTGTTAAAGTTAACTATTTTATTAACAAGTAAAGCTCACCTATATATGAAATTTTCCATATGCTATTATAACCCCCAAATATTTTTACAATTTAATTTATTTGTCTACTTTTACTGAATTAGTCATTTGCAGATGATAATCAATATTACCCATCATCATCGGCGCAAGGGTCCTGATGGATGGATAGGGCTGGCTCTCTGGTGCTCGGTACCACAAGTTTCGGGTTCAAATCCCGGTGGTGCCCTGGATGCTTATAGTGGTTCTGAATCCCCTTTAAGCCGTAGGTATCGGTGTTCTCCTATGACCGTAGTTTTGTTTAGATTGTCATTCTATGGACAGCTTGTGCACACGAGGGCTAAACAGACCGGGACCTACGTTTTAAAGTGGATTCAAGCATTCACTACAAACATCCATAGCACCACCGGGATTCAAACTCGAAACTTGGGGCACCGATATCCAGAGCCGTAATCAGTCGTCCATTCAGGCCCAAACAATATTACCCATTTGCAGAAAATAAAACATTTTCCTTTTTGATAAATTTTATTCTGCAAAAATATCGGTGTATTAAAATAGCCAGTTTTAAAAAATATAAATTGCCTAATTGAAGCAATTGTTCTTATCAAAAATTTCCAACAATTTTTCACGTTTACTCTAATTGCATTTTTTTTCAGAATATGATAATGTTTATATATAAAGTAAATTAAAAATTAGTACAATAGAAGCTACTGTTTTTTAACAGTAATTTAGCTATTGGCACCACCAGATGACGCCACATTTTTTAAAGATTGACGCCACGTTATTATTATTACCATTATTATTTTAGCAATAGCAACTAATTACGGTAACAGGTGGCGTCTGTCAGATTTTTTTTAAGTCCAATGCCATCTGGTGTAATAGAAATTTGATATGAATAAGAAATAAGTTTTTTTAAAAGAATAAATAATTTTTGATTAAGTATTAGACAATAAAATTACAAATTCTGAGAAAAAACATTTTCAGAAGAAAATGTTAAAACTTTTAAGTTTTAGAAAATACAGACAGACAAATATCTTCCTATCTAATCCAGTTATTTTCAAATTGGGTACGTACTTTTAAAAAGAGCGAAATGTAACAAAAGAAGCTATTTTACTTGTATCATTAAATCACGATATACTCTTCTGCAATACCAGTACAAACTTTTACTATTATAATAATAACAGTAAAGTAAAAGTAAAGGTAAACGAGTCAAGAACTTCATTAACCTAATATACTTAATCAAAGAAGTTTCGAACACCTGTTTTTTTAGTATGGTTGGAACGGTGCGACACCCTCCCAAAAAATGATGCGTGGGTGCTCCCTAAACCTAGAAATTAAATAATCTTAAATGAAAAAATAACTTTGATGACCACAAAGAATGAATTATTGTAACAAAGATAATTATAAGATACAATCTTTAGCTATCAAAGGTAAATCGATAGATCTTCTGTAAGATTGTTAAGCGCAAAATCCACCACTGTATTTTGTACAGCCATCATTGAAGTCCTGTCCAAACAGCCTAGTCAAACCCGAAACCTCGTTTTCAGTGCAAGGTAGGACAGGAAAACGAATAGTTAGCTCACTGTGAGCTGTAAATTGACAAGCCAGCAATGGCATCTTAAAGTGTGGTACGTGAACTCCAGAGGTTATGCGAAGCGATATTAGGGTACGCAGGCTCACGATCGTGTATCACGTGAGTGAGGCATACGTTACAATCCGAATTGAAGAAGAATCTCTTCCCGATGTGTGGATTAGATTGGAAATAGAATATCCACATGGAGCAAGCTCGGCAATCTTATCATTGGGTTCTACAGGCATGTGGTAAAAAACTAGCATTTACTGCTATGAAATCAATCACAGAATGTAAGACAAGCAAAGCAATCAATTAGATCAATTTTTCCATATTACTAAACAATTGCAATCACATTAAATTTTCATTAAGAATGTAAATTTGTCATGTACTTTAAATGCATATTGCATAAAATAAAATGAATAAATAATTTCATTCTTGGCCACACACACGTATATTATAATTAAATTATATAATTTACATCACATTATTATTATTAATATATTATGTGAGTTATATCGTGTTATTGTTATACCACGCATTCTGTGTAAAATAAATAATAATATAATGTAAAAAATTTTTTATTAATATTTATAGTTTAAATAGTTAAAAAATACGTCATACAATTAATATTAGAGATCGAGACAAACAATCTTCGAAATGGTGCTTCGAAAACGACCTTCAGCGTAAAATGATGCTTTAAAGTCATTCGAAAAGCAAAGTCATGTTGGCAGTATTTTCGATTGCCCTGGTGTTGTGCCCTCTAAATTCCTTCAAGGGACAAACAACGAATGGGCGACAGATTTTGGATGGAAAATTCATGGATTTTACATTTCGATAAGCTACTATCTCACAAAGAATGTGCAAGAGTTTTTGCCAAAGGTTCAATACATGCCATCGAACAAGCACCGTATTCACCTTATACGTCACCATTGAGCATTTTCCACAGTTAAAACAATCATTTTGAACAAAACGTTTTTTACTCAATTAAGGCTATAAATGAAAATTAGCTGAGAAGAACTGAAGGGCATACCTACATCAACTACGAAAAATGTAGGGAGGATGGGAATGGTGTGGGATACACTGAAGATGACAAAATACATTTCGATGAATAAACTGACTTGTGTGTTTTATTTAACGGTTCCTCGTGCTTTTTACACAGAAGGTATTATAACTGTACTATATTATACAGGTTCTGCTCATCGCTCTACGGTCATTTTGTACACAATTTCATATTTTAGAATAATAAGACCAGGTCTACTTGCTTGTATGGATGGAAAAAAAAGTTTGATGCTATATTATATATATAGTGAAAATGGTTGCATGATTGGCTGATTCAGATCTAAATTGGAATGCCTAGTTAAAAAACAAGTGCCAATCGAAGCAAAAAATTCCAAATTCCCAATGTTCCACACTATTACCGTGACGCACGAAACACCAGTGGACGCTAAAGGTAATATCGTGTCGAAAATAGCTGATGCAGGGACCAGAATAAACACACCAGCAGGCTTCGAGAGAGTGCAAAGTTTCCACTCGCCGATTCAAAACTTAGCCTCGTCCTCATTTGAAAAATTATGTCGAATGTTCGTCTGTAACGGAGCGTTTGGGTTGTCGTTCAGCTATCATTTTATGCACACTTTAGGATAATTAAACTTGGGGGGGGACAGTTTAACGTGAACTCCGCATCACTCAAAGCATCCATGTCGCCACCAGGATTTGAATCTGAAATCCATGGTACCAAAGGCCAGAAGGTTAGCCAACTGGCCATGTATATATATATTATAGGGGTACCGTTTTAAAATTAATTTCGCCTTAGGGGTACACGTTCCAAAATGTTTGGGGATGGAAAATGCAGGAAAAACGGTCTTCGCGAACCCAAAACAGTCACCTTCCCAACTATCCAGTTGGAGAGGGGTAGATAGAATGACGTGTGTAATAAGACTTAACCCCACACATGCACACACACCACACTTAATTCTTTTTTGACTTTGCTACAACCCGCGGCCCGGTGTCCAATTGACTGGCGCTCTTGCAGTTGGCACCACAGGCTTCAGGTTCGAATCCTGGCTGTTGCATGGATGTCTGGGAGTTATTCGAAATCCATTTTAAACTATAGGTCCCTGTCTAATGAGTCCAAAGTGTGCACAAAAATGACAGTAGAGCAACAAACAAAACTAATTGCTCCAACGCATCACCATTTTTTTTTTTAGATGTTTTCAGGATCATTTCACAGGCTCAGAAAAAACGTGAAGTTAGATACTTTATTCAAAGTGTATATAAAAAATTAATAAACTTAACTCATTCTCAATTGAAATTGATTTTATAAATAAAAGTGATCTGATGGGAACGATGTCATTGAAACGAAGGCTAACTTCAGTTTTATTTTTTTCAATAAAAAAAACGGACGTTGCAATTTCATATAATAGTTATCATAAAGATAAAAAAAAAAAATCACAATCCTAAAACCAAAAATAGATTAAGTGCCCATTAAGTGACGTACTTAGGTGGCTGAACGTTTTTTCTATTTGTAATATTTATTATTATTACTCATCTGCAATGAAATAGGTAATCCAAAACCAAATGTTTCAGTCAAAATTTTATCATGCATGAAAAAAAATAATTCTTAAAAACAGGCTATGCATTTCATTCATGACCGATGTCAATAAAATGATTTTCCCCTTGTTTATCTTTTTTCTTTTTTTTTGACACAAAATATTACGCAATTGTGCGTAGTTATCGGTATGTTTCAACGCAAGTGATTATGGCAACTTATTTATAATACAATATACTACATATTTTATTGTTCAGTTTTTTTAAAAAAATAAGATTCACATATAATTGGATTAGACATCGAAACTACGATATTTAACGATGTACATGTTTGTGAACAGCTACGTTAGAAGAGTAACGGTGAAACAGTAGTTAAATGATATTTATGGAATTTCAATACTAAGTGACAATTATTACTTCCATATTTGTCATTATTGGAATTACAATATTGCACAGAAAATATATAGTTTCCCTTATTGAGATAATTGACATTGGAATTAAAATATTGCACCGAAATGTATAATTTCCATTATTGAGAATAATTGTCATTACAATATCGTACCAAAACGCATTATTTTCTTTATGAGATAATTGTCATTGTTGGAATTACAGTGTTGTACCAAAGGCATAATTGCCATTATTGAGATAATTGCCATTGTTGCAAACCTTAAAAGAGTTTTAGGTGATTGATTATTTATTGTGTAATTGGAATGAATTTAATACTGTTGGTTTTGTTTTGTTTTTCGCACTACGATCCTTTTGTGCACACTTTGGGCTCATTAGACTGGGACCTACAGTTTATCGTGTATTTCGAACCACCAACAAACATCCATCTCACCGCGAGGATTCGAACTTGAACCCTGTGGTATTAACAGTGTTGGGAAGAATATCTTTGGGAAATTGTAGTGCCCTTTTCATTTCGGTTAAAATCTAGGATCCTGTACCCTTTGTGCCAAACACATCGCCAAGTTGCCAAGTCGGTAAGTAAGCATAGAAATGAATGGGCAGGTAGTTTGCGCGGTAAAATGATATTACGCCAAAATCCTTTACTGTATTGCCAAATCGCCAAGTAAACAGACAAAAATGTTGCCTAAGTTCGGTGTCATTGTAAAGTGCTATTTCGCTAAAGTTTATAGCCAAACAGTGCTTTTACGCCAACATTAGCAGCCAAATAGATATTACGTCAAAGTTTATTCCTGAAAAGGCTTTGAAGCCAAAGTTGATCGCTTCAACGCCAAATATTATCACTATCCTTTATCGCCAACATTTATCGCTTTATAGCCATTTTTCACTAAGCAAATTTTGTTATATAACTTCTTTTAAGCCAAAAAATTTTATCGCCAATATTTATCGCCAAAAAAAGTGAATCTTGCTTTTTATCGCCAAAAGTTGATTTTATCGCTTTATCGCTTTATAGCCAAATTTTTCACTAAGTGAATCTTGTTTTTGAGGCGCTTTTACGCCAAAAGTTGATGCTTTATCGCCAATATTTATCACTTTATAGCCCTTTTTTTCACTAAGTGAATCTTGTTTTTTTGAGGCGCTTTTACGCCAAAAGTTGATGCTTTATCGCCAAATTTTTATCACTAAAATTTTTATCTCTGGAATACTTTTGCCCAAATGAAACCGCTTTTACGCCGAAATTTAGCGCTATTATGCCAAGAAAATTATATCTAAAATGCCTTTACGCCAATTTATATCGCTTTATGGCCAAATTTTTACCACTATTATGTCAACTTTTTAATGTTTTCTTTTACGCCACATATTGCCGCTTTAACGCCAAAATATATCATTATTTTGTCAACATTTTATTCCTAAATTGCTTTCACACCAAATTAAATCGCTTTATCGCCAAATTATTATGTGGAATTTTATTTTGCTAAGTCACAAAAAGTATCGCTTAAACAAAGATAATAATCGCTGTTAATTGATAAAATTTCGATACGATAAAATTTCACCAAAGTTATTCGCCAATTCTTTTTTTTTTTTTTTTTTTTTGTAATGTCATAAAATAAGTCATGTTCTTTACGAAGCCGAATTCGAATGATAAATTAATATTAACAAAAGATAAAAAGAAGAAAAAACTAGAGAATAACTTACCTTTTATTGTGGTATGTCCTTCCTCTGTGGTGGAAACAAACATTTTATTCCAATCGGTGAAATCATAAATTATTTTGCAGATGTCACATTTGTGCTAGCGCCGCCACATGCACTCTGCCAGATAATTATCAAATGTTCCGGACACATTATTTTATTAATATTAATTTATTTTAATTATTAAAAATTTAAATTGTAACGTTAACTAACGTTCTAAAAGCTAAAGCTTCAAATATTCGAGCGAATTCTAATTACGGTTGTCACAAAATCCTAACTAAACGAACATCTTTAAAAAGGAAATTAATTATTTAAGAATAAAATATAAGTTATTAATAAATAAAAAAATCGTTTTTCTTGTTTGTTTCTTACTTTCCTGAGTGGCAACTTCATAAATATTGTTTATGTTCTGAATCAGTGACCGACGTACGTTGTAAGAATAAGTTCAATAATCAGTAATTTATTGGAATACTAATTTAAAAGAATATATATTTCTGTTCTTATTTACTGCAAATAAGTATTCTGCAAATAATAATATAATCACAATAACAATAAATAGTCATTATATTGTTTGGAAAATGAAGCTACGAATTCCTCTAATTATAGTATTGCAACCCTAAAGAAATTGGCGGAAAATTGGCGAAATATTCAGGGTTGCAAGATTGGCGACTTCCTCAGGGGGTACAGTATCCTAGATTTTAACCTTCATTTCAACCAATCCTTCCTCAGGCATCCCTTTTTCTTTTATTTTTTATTTACTATTACAATGGCCATCAAGTCATCCCGTTTCTAAAAGCAGTATTTTTTGATATTACACAAGAAAATTTATTAGCAGAATATAGATGCTAACTAAAAGATTAAATTTATATTTGTTTAACTAACAAAAGGAACCAATACTTTTTTTCGAAAATCATAGGATAGCAAATCTTTTACCCTTCAGCGCCAACAGCATATAATAGTAATAAACGTAAGTAAAGACTATCGCCAAAAAATTGCCAAGCTATCATTCGCAGTTAAAATACAAAAAGTGAAAGCCACGTGAGGATTATGTTTGTTCTAAACTGGCATCCTCAATGTGCGTTCAATATTACTCTAAGACAATTACCCCTTAAAATCCTTCTTTCCTCACCTCTCGGTAGGCTGTTCGTGGCATACAAGAAGAATACGGACAGCCTCCAACGTTCAGTAAAAACAAATGTGACATTTTAAGGTATTCCTTTTGAAATGCTTGCGTATTGAATAGTTCGGTTGATTCATTTCAGCTTTCTTAAGAGAGAGCTAATAGTGCGCTTTCACACTGAGAGGAAAGACCTAGTTTCGATAGCTTTCGCAGTAAGTCGATTTGTAGGATGACTCAGCTGGCAGATGCGTTTTGTAACCTACTTAGATGTTGCAACAGTGATAAAGCTCCCATAAAACTTGAACTTAATCGCAAAAAAGGTGCATAAAATGATCGTTACATAAAAAAACTGAACCTTTTGATACGGTGAGTTTTAACTGGCGTGGAGCAGCACACTAATCTGCCTTGAAAGATTTGAAAACCATTCCTTCAATTAAATCAAAATTTGCAATAGCTTTATATATGCAGAAACTTATATAACGATAAAAATTAAAACAATAACAGATCATCAAGATATCTTATTTTATAAAGATAAATTTTGGTTATCTGAACTTTTTTTTTATATTTTTTTTTACAAATGGGCCATCAAATGTTAAATTGTAATAAACTGCAACGTAAATATATTTTTAATTATTTTCTTTTTTACAAAAATATATTAAATTGTTCAGTGGGATCTAATAATACCTTCAAAATTATATATATATATAATATTATAAATTATATATTATAATTTTAATGTGTAGCTGTATTGTAACTATGATTTATAAAGCATCGTGAAATAAAATAAAGTTAGGCGAACAATATTTCAACTGGTTGTTGTTTCTTATCCTCCTTGGTAAACATCTAGACCAAGTCCAAGGAACAGATGTGGTCTCATGGAAGGATAGAAAGGGCTCAGCTTCTGTTGTGATGGAGCACCCGTCTGACTTGACTCCGTAACGCTCTTACAGTCATATGAGACCAGGACCTAAAGTGGATTACAAACCACTACAAACATCTATGCCACTGCCGAGACTCGAGCAGGGGAGTCGGGATCCTAGGCTTGAAGTACCGTGCGCTAGGCACACAGTCATTCAGGCCCGTGTTTCGACTATTACTAACTTAATTTGGACTTCATCAAAAACAGAATGGCAGTTTTTATTTATTTTTCATTATTAATATTATAAGTCAATCGCTGTATCTCATATTCCTCTTTTTGTTGGGCGTAAATTGTAAATCGGAGGGCTGTCATGGCAGCTCCTATCTCCCTCCATTTTCGTACCACAGATTTTTAAAATTAATTTGGTCCTGTCAAATTAAACTTTACAAAAAAGCTTCTTATCGCCCCTTGCGAGAAAGCATACTTTGAAGCGCGGCACAAAAATCGACAACAGACCAAACTGTAATTCGTCTTCTCCCGCAAGGTTACAAATATAACCGTCAAACTACAGCCAATTAGTTGGAATGTGGTGCTCAAAACCTTTACGCACGTTGAAGTAGACTTGGCTTAAAGGGATAATCCGAGACAAGTCTGCCTGACAACCTGAGTGTTGATTTGAGAAGCCCAAAGATGCTATCAAGAAATAGGCATAAAGTCTCTCACTTGTTTTTGTGGATTTGAGCTCAATCCTTTGAATACAATTACTGACCATTTACACATACTAATAATTAATTACTGCTTTGAAATATAGTTAATATGTTAAAATAATAAATTATAAAGTGAATAATTTCATAATTTTATAGAAATAAAAGTCATGAAATTTATCGATAAATGAATTTTCTAATGTAAACATGTAAGTTTTGAAAACAAATGCTCGCTTCAACGTCATCTGGAATCCAAAAAAATAGTTAAAATGTGTCTTTCCGCTGGAAATATAGTTCGATGTTTTATTTTACATTTCTTATTCCAATTAATTATGGATATAAAATGGTTTTATTTATTAAAGTCTTCATCAACATCCTTGCTATCTATCCATATATATATATATATATATAAAAGAATGGAGGAGGAACTGGAAGCAATGACAGAAAGGTAGTGGAAAAGAAAAGTTGGGATTACGAAAGTGTTGTTAGGTAGGTTATATATGTTGTTGTTTCTTATACCACTTTAGTAGATAGCAACATCTAGATCCAGTCCAAGAATCCGCGAGGTCTCATGGAAAGTGAGATAGGGAGCGGGGGCAGCTTCTGTTGTAGTGGACCACTGGTAGGGGAGAAGTCTGACTTCGCTCCTAGCCGCTGACTTTACGGGCTAGACTTGCTAGCCCAACGCCCAACGCTCTACAGTCATATTAGACCGGGACCTCACAGTTTAAATGGCTTTCGAACCATAACAAACATACATGGCACCACCGGGACTTGAACCCGAAACCTGTGGCACCTAACGCCAGAGAGCTAATCACTCGGCCATGAGGCCTTAGGTTACACACGTTATTTATATATTATCTATTTTAGTCTATCTGCTTTTCTTCCTTTAATTTTGCTTTATTAAATTTCTGTCTTTCTAGCGTGCGCAACATGTGCTTCTTCATTTCGAATTCTACAAATCCTACCATCTCCAGAAAGTCCAAAACTATATCAAATAAATTACAAAAGAAAAAAAAAAAAACATTCTCAAGTAAGAATTTTCATTATTGCATTCATAGAGAAATGCCTCTATCATAGACTAAACAATTTGAATCACCATGTGCAAAATTAGCATAAAGCTACATCAGCGAAACATTTTATGATGGAGCATGGTTTAACACGTTCGCTTGATGATGGTGTTGATTGTTATCGTTCCGACCGTAAAAAGGGTTTTTCCCCGTAAGCCGACTTAACGAATAGGATTGGCGACAATAAAGTATGATCATGTGTATCCTACTGATTAATAAGTAATAATATTTAGGCCTTTTCAGATAGAACGTTTTTACTACGCGCCAGCGCGTGATAGTCAAGAGAGATGTAAAATTATTTCTTAAATGCTACATGACTCGTTGGGGCTTGATGTGAAACAAATAACATAAAAAATTATTTTAAGTCAATTCCTACTTTTTTTTTTTCACTCTATTGCAGAAAGTCCTTTATAAATAATTTTCATTCATTTTTTTACGTTTATCTGGCACCCTCTATGGGTAGATACACGCATCTTAAATCTAAAAAAATGAATTAATTAAATTTAATGACTGAATTAATATTTGAAAAAACTGAATTCACTTCCAGTGTCATCCAGTAGAAGTAGAAAAATGTATTTGAACTTGAGTGCAGAAATAAAAGTGTTTTATGAATGATTGAAAATGTGAACAAGATATATATATAGGGAGAGTGTGAGTTAATAGAAGGAAGTGAAAAATGAAACAGAATAATGAAAATAAGTGACAAATTCATTACCTTTGTGCGATACTTTATCATCAACAAATATATAATACAAATCAATTATTAATTGCAATGATATTATTATGGCAAACATTGTGGATTAAGGAATTCTTCATCTCTGCTATAACTAACACCACTCGGGTACTTGACATCAAATTGCATTGCTGAATTTTGGGACAGAAGTTTATTAGATCGCATTTTTCTTTTTAGGTCCTGTAGAACTATCGTCTCTATTATTCATATTACAATATTTTTTAAATAACTTATGAATTAAAAATTGAAACCACCATAGCTTTACAACCATTTCTCCACACGAAACGCCAACATGCACGCCAACATGCACGCCTTATATATTCTTCATCACTGGTGCAATAGCATCGTGGGGTGGGCCTAAGGCCGTCTGCCTACTAGCCAGATTTCATTACAGGAGATGTTTTCCTTTTACGGGGTAGGGTTGTCAGCCCTACCCTATTACAGTCATATTAGAAGGGGGCCTACGTCTTAAAGTGGATTCCGAACCACTACAAACATCCAGGACACCGCCGGGACTTGAACTCGGAACCTGTGGCACCGAGCAGAAGAGAGCTGGTATTATAGTTATTAAATAATTTAAATTATTATTTATTATTAATTATTTTTAAACGCCATTATATAAGCAAGTGATGTGGAAAATGGTTTATTCCATTATTTATTTTAGTCGTTCTCTGCTGGTCACGTGTTGTACCCGCTGTAAAAATGGATTTTTCCCCCAGAAAGCAATGCAGTCATAAAGCATGATTATATGTATCCTACTGATTACCAACTAATATTCAGGCCCTTCCTGGTAAAATATTTCGACTATGCGGCAACGTGTGATAGACATGAGAGAGATAAAATTATTCCTTAAATGCCACATTACACAATGAGGCCTGACGCGTAAAAATGAAACAAAATAATAAAAAATAAGGGACAAAAATGTATTTTTTTTGTATAATAGTTTATCACTAGCAAATATTTAATGTAAATGAATCATTATAAGTTGGTTACAAGAATCTTGTTACTGCAAGGATTGCAGAGAAATGAGTTCATCGTTGTCATCACTAATATCCCTCGGGTACTTTTCCAACAGTTCAGCCAACACATTTGCAATGTCATCATCTCTTAGAGACTTATTAGAGGGCCGTTCTTTGTTTTGGGGGTGGGGGCGAGAAGGCCCTACAGTACTTTCGTCTCTACAACTCATATAACTAGGTTTTTTTTATTAACTAATCACCATCATCATCATCATTGACGCAACAGCCAAGGCGTTTGCCTACTTGCATACTTCGAGGCAGGCGATGTTTGTTTTTTTACGGGTTAGAGTTGTCAGTCCTACTCCTAACAGTCATATGAGACTGGGAACTACTGTTTAAAGTGGATTCCGAACAACTACAAACACCCTTTAGAACCGCCCGGATTCGAACCTGAAATCTAAGGCACCGATCACCAGTCACTCGGCCATCAGCCCCTTAAAAACTCATAAACTATAAATTCGAAACTACACTCCTTTACAACTATCTTGTAACCTTTACTCCACTTTAGTGCCATCAGACACGGCTTACATAGTTGTTACGTCGAAACCCAGGTTCCCCTGCATAGGGAGGTCAACGCCCTATGTCCAGAAAAACATCCTGTCTGTGGGGGTGTCTGGCAGGGGGGTGAGATGACGGGAGAGAGAAAGAATGCAAGAGTCAGTTGAACTTCTGCAACCAAAGAGAAAGGTTGTGTGGCAGTCTATCTTCGAGTTTGATGGCTGCATAAGTAAAGAGTTGAAACTCATCGACCAAAGAGAAAGGTCGTGTGGCAGTGCATCTTCGAGCTTGATGGCTGCATAAGTAAAAGAGTTCAATAAGTGTAACCAACGAGAAAGGTTGCGTGTGGCAGTCCATCTTCGAGCTTGATGGCTGCCTAAATAAAGGAGATTAAATTTATACAGTCCATTCTTTTCTTCGTGTCTGTGTCGAAGATTATTTGAGTTTATATTTGTGTGTACGAGCTATCGAACAATAGTTTATTGCTTATTAAAGCAGAGAATAAATGTTAATGCGTAGAACGTGTGAATGGCACCATAGACATCACTCCTGACATTTTTCCTAATTTAGAAAAAAATAAATAAAATTATATTTGTACCTTTTGAAACATCGCGAGTTAACTCGTAGAAATGAATTTTAATTTTAAACGAAAAGGACTATTTTAACCTACTTTGCATTATTCCAAGTGATATCTTATAACAGTCGCGATATTATGTGGTTTCTCAGTACCCTCTCCTTCAGTACCCTAAACATAAGCGATTATTTATTGTTTATAACTGACGCCTTTTGCATTTACTATCCATTAATTTTTGGATGCTATGTGGAAATATGTTATTTTATCGTACACTAATCCTTTTTCACTTATGGTATATTTCTATCACCGTGAGTTAAATGGAAATAGATATTAAATCTTCCACAACTTTCCTAGAATTAATTTTTATTTTGATAAATATAAACCTGAAACGTTTAAAAGGGGTCCTGATGGCCGAGTGACTAGCGCCCCGGGAGCTCAGTGCCACAGACTTTGAGTTCGAGTCCGGGTGGTATCATGCATGTTTGTAATTATTCAGAATCTCCTTTAAGGTACACGAACACCTTTAAAACGCGATTTTCGACCAAAATTTCGATTTTACAATTTTTACATTGTTGAAAAGCTTGTATTTTAAGCTTTTTAAATATCTTTACAGTTTGTTTCTATCTGTTTTAGAACTAGAGTTGTGTTAGTTTAAACTTCCCTAGGAGACGAATTTTTGAACCGGAAGTATGATTTTCGTAACAGGAAATGATAGTTTCAATATGTTTACCTTCATTATTTCCACAATATTGACTGTAAAACTTATTCTAATATAAATAAAAACCATTAAATAATGTTTTTATCACTTAAAAAAAAAAAAAACTTAAAATTATTGATATCACTTGATCTGATAAATAATCTGGCTACAAGTTGTCTGAAAATTTGTTGTTTACATTTGCTGCTGTATGTTTTTATGCAAATCTATACTGTAACTAAATTTTCCCTTTGTTTTGTGATTTCTTTCATCATAAAATAATAAAACATTTGTGTTTGAAGAAAAAAAGAGACTTTATAAATTTGAATTTGAATTGGAATAAAATATATTGAATGAAAAGTTGTGAATCAAACTGTTTGTGGATCAAAACATTGAACTTTTCTATGCTTAAAGTTAGTCAACATTTTTAAAGAATATATGTTGTGAACTGTTATTTCAAACACTGTGTGTTGTATTTGATTCAGAATTCTAAAATGAAATGTGAGCTACAAGATAATAGAATATAGACAATATAATTTTAAAGAAAGATGATGAATTTTAAGGATTTTTTTGAAATGAGTGAAAATGAAGCAAACTCTGCAATTATTTGATATAATGATAACATTAAAATTCTATAATAGGTATTTTAAGAGTTGCAAGTTGAAAATCAAGGGCATTTTATTTTAAAAAACTTTTGTTATTTGAGTAACACAGAATTAGAGTTATAAATTTGAGGGATTTGAATAATGTCGAAGAAATGTTGATAAATAGTACTTTTAAATTGGAAGTTATTTAAAGAAAACAAAACAAATAAATAAGTGTTTATATTAATAAAGGAGAATTTAAAGCTCAATAACATTTTTATGTATGTACATTTGTTTTTATTTACATTTAAAAAGCAGGTTTTAATTATTTCTTATTTGAATTTTTATACATTTTGTATTCATTCAAAACATGATAATACCACTATTTCTGTTCTAAATGCTTTGAAACTTCATGTAAAAGTTTTCTTTAAATGTATGAAAGGAATAGAACATGGAAATTATCTTAAATTCATAAATTATTTTTATTTTAGTTGTTAAACTAAGAATTTTGTAAATTTTTTTTAAAAAGTTTGTGTCGACAAAATTTAAGCATACAAAAATGTATAAATAATTAAGATATAAATTTGAAAATAGCATATTACCTACATAATGATATTCCCAACATAAAAATACTTACAAAGGAAAAAACTATTCATGTTTTATTCATTTATTTATTTTTGATTATCAAGTTTTGCAACAATATCACATTTTTGCAATTTTTATTCATATTTTAAAGAATAAATTGTATAAAAAATAGTTAAAGTTGATAATTTTATGTAAAATTCAAAGGTTTTGAATATATTTAATCAAAACACTTGTAAAAAGGCAAAATATTTTAAATCCAGGACAATTCATATTAAAAAGTTTTTTTACCAATAGGAGGAATTTGTAAAAATATTTTTGTCGAGCAAATTTTAACTTCTTCAAAATAGAGCTCAGACAAATTTTAGAGCTTTAAGGAGAAATAAAACCATATTTTTTAATAAATAAGAACATGAACTTGATAATTCAATGGCATTTTAATATATTTACAACATTTTTAAAAGTAATATCTCTAATTAAATGTTGTTTTTAGCTTTTTCTCAGAATGAATTTTTATGCTTTTTGTTTTCATGTAAAACACCATAACACAAATGATTTTGATCCAAATGCTACAAAACTTGGCATATATGTTTTTAATAAATGTTTACAGGGAATAGACCTTGGAAATGATTCTAGCTACATAAATAATTTTTATTTTAACTGTTAAACTTGAAATTACATGCAAATTTTGGAAAATTTTGTATTGAACACATTTAAACTAGTACAAAATAATAAATAATAAAGATATTATTTTACCAGAGGTCTATTCCCTGTAAAATGTTAGTACAAACAAATACAAACTTAGAAATTTAAAAAATATTGATTTGATTTTGAGTTATCATGTTTTGTAACAGTATCAATTTTTGGCCATTTTTACCCTTATTTTTACCTTATAAAAATTAAAAAAAAATAATAATAAAAATTTTTTATGTGAAATCATTAGTTTTTAGATACATTCAATCCAAAAATGTGAAAAAGATAAAAAAATTTCAATAATTTCAAAAAAATTCCTTCGAAGGTGTTCGTGTACCTTAAACCATAGGTCCCGGTATAGCATGACTGTAGCGCGTTGAGCGTAGGACTACCCAGTAAAACGAAAACATCTCCTGACTCGAAATCTGCCAGTAGGCAGACGACCTTAATGACCATGGGGCTGTTGCGGCAATGAAGAAAAAAAAAAAAAGAAAATTAAATAAATATTATGTATAAAAAATTTGTTTAAATAAAAGAAATTTAAATGAAACAATACGAACAACTTGTAAAAAATTTAAATAACCAGTAAGAAGAGCTCGTGAAAGAAATTAAAAAAAAAACAATTACACGATAAGAAACGTTGAAAGTCGTCAAAGACACGAAAAAAAACTGATCAAGGAAACGAAAAATAGGGCTGACACCATACCCCGTAGAAAAGATAATATCTGTTGTCTTGAAATCTGCCAGTCTACAGACGGCCTTGGCCCATCATGAAATGAAGCGCCAATGATTTGATCGCTTTACGGTCATTTTGTGCACAATTTAGGCTAATTAGACCGGGATCTACAGGTTAATGTGGATACAGAAATACTCACAAACATCCATGGCACCGCCGAGACTCGAACTCGAAACCTGTGCGCCAATGAAGAAGAAGAAACGTTTAAAAAACGTAATATGCTTTTTCGTACACCATTACAATAAAAAACTCAATCTTTTGATGAATCAAATTATTTGCATTTACTAAAAAAAAAACTTACCAAATAAATGGAATATGTCATAGTTCTTCTTTTCATCTCCTTTATGCATCTTACCCAAAATAAATGTCCTCTTCCAAATATCCGTTTTTACTTCTTCCTAAAATAACAGAGCCGCATCATCCTGCATCAATTTACCTCTCGGGGTTTCCAGTGTCGAGTCTCAAAACTCAGACGGATGAATTGGGGATAGTGGGCGGGGTTTCGGTCAACAGTCTCCACTTCACAACTATCACACAAAACTACGCCGCGTCTGACAATCTCATTCTACTGGCAATCATGCATAAAATATCGGCATTGACATTTTATGAGCTATTACCGGCAGATGTCATCGGGTCTTGAATAAATAATCGCTACTACAATTGAAAGAGAAAGCATCCATTCCAAAACAGAAATATATTCAAGTGTTTTTATGTGAATCCATTTTCGTTGATAGTATTAAATTTAGAAGGCCCTTTTTTTTTTTTTTGCATCTAAATTTATTGTGAAAATAAAATATATAATTTTTTTAATATTAATCCAGGGAATAGAGCTCATCATTAATTTAATAAAAAAGGTAAATATTTAAACATTCGATTAATATTTAATAATAATGAAAATTTAATAATGCTTTTGATAGTTAACGGGCTCAAATTCCAAGTGACTAGCGCTTTGGTGTTCTATGTCACAGGTTCGAATCCCGGCGGGAACATAGATGTTTGTATTGTTTCGGAATCCATTTTAAGCCGAATGTTCCGGTCTAATATGATTGTTGGGGGTAGGACGACTACCCTAACTCATAAAAAGGTTACATCTCCTGTCTCTAAAACTGCCAGTAGGCAGACGGCCTTGGCAAACCTTGAGCCTGTTGCGCCACTGATGAATAATATTTAACATTCTATAAATTTAACATAATTAAAAATTTAACCATTAAACATGCTAAATAAATATTTAACATGGGATAAATATTTAAACTTTTCGCTCATTTGTTAAATATTAGGAAAAGTTTAATTCAATCGTCGATAAACATCCAGATCTGCGGTTTCGTTTGGTTTTTGTCTCTCTGTGCACGGTCATCTTCTGCACACGAGGCCTAAACAGACCTGGATCTACAATTTAAAAAATGGATTCCGAACCACTGTAAACATCCATGCCACCGCCAGGACTCGAATCGGAAACCTGTACGCAATGAAAGAAGAAATGTTTGGAAACACAATATCCTTCTTTTGTACACCATTAGTATAAAAACAATTTGAATCTTTTGATAATTCAGAAGATTTGCATTTGTAAAAAAACGCTTACCAAATAAATGGAATATGTCATAGTTTTCCTTTTCATCTCCTTTATGCATCTTGCTCAAAATAAATGTCCTCTTCCAAATGTCCCATTCTTTATTTTTTCTTCAAATAACAGAGCCGCATCTCGTGGGAGTACAAAGGATTTATTTACCTCTCGGGGTTTCCAACGTTGAGTCCTAAAATTCAAGCGGATGAATTGTGGATAGTGGGTGGGGTTTCGGTCAACAATTCCCACTTATCACAAAAGCTACGCCCCGTCTGACAGAATGTAAACTCTAATTCTACTAGTAATAATGTATGAAATATCGGCATTCACATTTTATGAATTATTAATGGCAGATGTCATCTAGTCTTGAATAAATAATCATTCTAGCAATTAGAAGAGAAATCATCCATTCGAAACCGAAATATATTCAAGTGTTTATGTGATTCCATTTTTTTCGTTAATGGTATTAAATATAGAATGCCTTCTTTTTTGCTTTTAAATTTACTGTAAAATAATATGTATATTTTTTAATATTAAAACAGGGAACAGGGTTCATCTTTAGTTTAAAAAAAGGGAAATATTTAAACATTCGATCAATATTTGAAAATAATAGATATTTAATCATGCTAATGATATTTAACGAGATCCAATTTCAAGTGACTAGCGCTCTGGTGCTCGATGCCACCATACACACAGGTTCGAGCCCCGGCGGTGCCATGGATGTCTGTATTGGTTCGGAATCCATTTTAAATCGTATGTTCCGGTCTACTATGATTGTTGGGCGAAGGGCTGACTACCCTACCTACCTCGTAAAAAGATTACATCTTTGTCTCTAAACCTCCCAGGAGGCAAACGGCCTTGGCAAACAATGGGGCTGTTGCGACACCGATAATGATGAATAATATTTATTATTATATTAAACTTAACTATTAAACATGTTAAATAAATACTTAACAGGCGATAAATATTTAACTTCCGATCATTTCTTCAACATTAGAAAAATGTTTAATTCCAGATCTGTGGTGATCAAAAAAAGTTCGAAAAAGTTGAAAAAACTGAAAAAGTTCGAGTTCCAGATCTGTGGTTTCGTTTGGTACTTCACTACGGTCATCTTGTGCACGCGAGGGCTAAACGGACCTACAATTTAAAGTGGATTGCGAACCACTACAACACTCCATGGCACCGCCGGGACTCGGAAACGAAACCGAGTCACTCGGCCACCAGGCCTCGCCAACGAAGAAGAATCGTTTAAAAACATAATATGGTTGGGTTTTTTGTACACCATTAAAATAAAAATAGAGTGAAAAGATTTCCATTTATTAAAAAAAATAATAATCACTTACCAAATAAGTGGAATATGTCATGGTTTTTCTTTTCATCTCCTTTTATGCATCTCACCCAAAATAAATGTCCTCTTCTAAATGTCCCATTCTTCACTTCTTAAAATAACAAAGCCGCGTCTCCTGGGAGTCCAAAGGATTTATTTACCTCAGAGGTTTCCAATGTGGAGTCTCAAAACCCAAGCGGATGAATTGTGGATAGTGAGCGGGGTTTCGGTCAACAGTCCCACTTCACTTATCACACAAAAGCTACGCCCCGCCTAACAACTCTCATTCTACTGGCAATAATGCATAAAATATCGGCATTGACATTTTATGAATTATTACTGGCAGATGTAATCTAAGTCTTGAATAAATAATCGCCACTAGAATTGGAAGACAAACCATAAATTCAAAACCGAAATATATTCAAGTGTTTTATGTGATCCTTTTTCGTTAATGTTATTAAATTTAAATTGTCTTTTTTTTTTGCATCTAAATTGACTATAAAAATAAAATTGGTATATTTTTTAAATATTAAACCAGGGAACATGGTTCATCTTTAGTTTAATAAAAAAAAAAAAAGATAAATATTTAAACAACTATTAAACATGCTAAATAAATATTTAACATTCTGTGAATTTAACAGGATAAATAAAATTTAACTATTAAACATGCGAAATAAATATTCTATAAATTTAAACTGATAAATAAAAATGTAACTGTTGAACATGCTAAATAAATATTTAACTTGCGATAAATATTTAAATTTTCAAATCATTTGTTAAATATTAGAAAAATGTTTAATTCAATCATCGATAACTGTGGTAACTAAACATTAATTTAACACTTTTTTAACATGAAAGTAATATTTTTTTAAAATGAAAATAGTGCTTTTTCACGTGAAAGTAGTGCCTAAATATGAAATACGTACATATAAGTATTAAGTAGTCTTTGAGTGTGAAAGCCGTGCTTTTTAATGTGAAGGCACTGCTTTTTATATGAAAATAGTACTTTTTAATGCGAAAGTATTGGTTTTTAATGTGAAATTTTTAAAATTATTTAGGTAATTAATCAAAGTTAATAAAACAAAAATTGAACAGAGTTCAAATTATAAATTTAATATACATAAAGGCATTTTAATTTTTAGTGAGTGTTGCCTTTTTTTTTAAACTTAAAATATAGTACTTTTTAACGTGAAAGTAATGCTTTTTGTGAAAGTAGTGCTTAAATATGACATATTCATGCATTAGTATTTAATAATCTTTTAATGTAAAAGTCGTGTTTTTTAATGTGAAAGTACTGCTTTTTATACAAAGCAGTATTGGTTTTAATGTAGATATGTCTAACAGTGACATTTAGATAATCAATTAAGCCTTATTAACCTAAAATTGAATACAAATCAAAACTACATTTTTTATAGGATATTATATATTTAATATATACATGACATTTTAGTTGGCAGTGAGTGTTTCCTTATAACTATAAATAAAAATTAATAATTAATAATATTCTTCCTATTTAAAAGGGATGGCGCCTGATGGCCTATTGACTAGCGCTATGGCGCTCGGTGCCACAACTGCAGGTCTCGGTTTGTAGGGCTTAGGGCTGACAACCCTACCCCGTAAAAAGAAAACGTCTCCTTCCTCGATAGACGGCCTTGGTCCACTATGAGGCTGTTGAACTGATGATTATAATTAAAAAGCAATATAAAGAAAGATTTTTTTAAGTACCAATGATAAATCGAAATGTTACAAATGAAGTTGGAAAATGTTCAATTTGATAATCTAGTTAAAGGTAGATTGTCATCATTAAATTTTTTTGTTAATTCACAACAAACAAGAGGTTCTAATATCAACGTTTGTCTTTTTCCCATGTTATTGTTAAAATCCATGCCTTCAATACATAAACAGAATCACATAATACAAATATACCGCTAAAGGAGTCACCAAATCGACTGTAAATATTTTCTTCGCATCCAATAAACTCTTTTTTTCCCACCGCTTTTGTTTAAAAATATGAGCTAAACAGCCTTAAATATTTACGGGCTGTTTATATTTGAAAAAGCCACCCTTTCAGTCCACATTTCAGAAGAAGAAAAAAAAAAACCCCATTCGTCCCAAAGGAAAATTCGGTTCTTTTGTGCAACTGTTTACTTGGCTGCTTTCCACTCGCGAATCTCTCTTCTTTCTGGGTCGGGCATCTTTTTTGAGAAGAAGGGCCCCTTCTTCTCTGATGAGGAAGGATTCGACAACAAAGAAGATTCAAGATGGGAACGAAAGAAAGAATGGGCTCTCTGATGAAATTCCTGTCTCCCAAGAAGAACGTCAAGGTGCTGTTTGTACATTGTGTGTTTGCTTTGTTGAGGATGGTGTCTCCTTTTTTTTTTTTTTTTTTTTTTTTGTATGTGTGTGTTCAATCAATGCCGTTGACTTCGAATTCCAGAGATAGTCAGAGAATTCCAGAGATAAGAAGGCCGAGTTCTAATATATGCGATAGACTTTAACAGACTAGACACAGTAACTTTCGTTTTGAAATCTTTTTAAAAGCAGTTAGATTTATAAAAGCATATTATTAACACGTAGTATTATTTCAAGGGGCCTGATCACAGACTGACTAGAGTTCGGTACCACAGGTTTCGGGTTGGAGTTCCGGCAGTGCCATGGATGGTTGTAGTGGTTCGAATCCACTTTAAATCTTAGGTCCCAATCTAATATGATTGTACAGCGAGCTTGAGCGTAGGGCTGGCAACCCTACCCAGTTACTTCGTAAAAGAAAACATTTCCTGTTTCGGAATCTGCCAGTAGGTAGACGACCATGGTCCAACATGGACTGTATTGTCAGGTGGGAATGTGAAAACACTACTTTTTATATTGAAGTAGTATTTTTTCATACGAAAGTATTGGTTTTTTAATGTGAAAGTGTCTAACTGTAACATTTAGATAATTAATCAAACCTTATTAGCCAAAAATTAATATACATGACATTTTAGTTTTCAGTGAATGTTGCCTTTTTAACTTGAATGTAGTACTTTTTAACGGGAAAGTAATGCTTTTTTAATGTGAAAGTTCTACTTTTTATAAGAAATAATTATTAATAATTTAAGTAGAAATATGTGACATTTAGATAATTAATCACACTTTATTAACAAAAATTGAATACAGTTCAAAAACTCTCCAGCTGTCTGTGGTGTCTCCTTTTTTTAGATTACTATAAATTTAATATACATGAAGACATTTTAGTTTGCAATGATTATTGATTTATAACTATAAATAATAGCTAATAATTTTCTTCTGATTTAAAAATTAATATTTTTAATTAATAATTAAATATTTAATTAATGATTTTCTTCTGATTTTTAAAATTAGTGTTTTAAATGTCAATAATAGAGTTTTTGCATACCGTATTTTTATCGTCCGATATTTTTCTCCCTAGCGCGCATGCTCATAGGAAATTGCACATGGGTATCTGTAATAGTGTTTCCTATGAGCACGAGCGTTAGGGAGAAAAAATATCGGACGATAAAAATACGGTATGCAAAAACTCTCTAATAACTTTTGTCGAAACGTTGTGAAAGGTATATCGTCATTTAGTACTTTTTAAACATGAACGTAATACTTTTCAAGTGTGAAAGTAACGTTTTTCATATGAATGTACTACCTAAATATGAAATACGCTCTCAAAGACTATGAAATGCACACTCGTGCTCATATGAAATGCACACTCAAAGACTACATGATAATAAGTAGTCTTTTAGTGTGAAAGTCGAGTTGTATAATGTAAAAGCACTACTACTATATGAAAGTAGCACTTTAATACAAAATTATTGGTATTTAATGTGGAAGTGTCAAAATATGACATTTAGATTAATCAAATTAAAATTTAATTAATCTAAATGTTTTTGTTATTTCTTAAGAAATTAAAATACAAACAAGAGGTTCAGCGTTTCACTTTTTCCAATGGTATTATTAAAATTCATGTTTCTCATGCATGAACAGAAGCGTATAATACAAATATAACGCTAAAGGGGTCACCAGATAGACAGTATATACTCTCTTCGTATCCAATAAACTCCTTTTTTCCCCCACCACTTTTGTTTAAAAATACGAGATAAACAGCCCTAAATATTTACGGCTGTTTATATTTAAAGAAGCCACCCTTTCAGTCCACATTTCGGAAGAAGAAGAAGAAAAAAAAAAAAAAGAAACCGCATTCGCACCAAAGGAAGATTCGATTCTTTGTGCAACTGTTTACTTGGCTGCTTTCCACTCGCGGATCATTCTGGGTCAGACATCTTTTTGAAAAGAAGAAGGGCCCCTTCTTCTTCTCTGATGAGGAAGATTCAAGATGGGAACGGAGAAAGAATGGGTTCTCTGATGAGATTCTTGTCTCACAAGAAGAATGTCAAGGTGCTGTTTGTGCATTGTGTGTTTGCTTTTTGTTGATGGTGGTGTCTCCTTTTTTATGTGTGTGTGTGTGTTCAATCAATGTTGTTGACTTCGAATTCCAAAGATAGTCAGAATTTCAAGTGGATGATATCAGAAACAAGGACGAATTCTAATATATGAGAAAGTCTTTAATCGACTAGACTGTGTAACTTTCGTTTTGAAATCTTTTTTAAAAGTCAATTACATTTATAAAAGCAGATTATTATTATATAGTATTTCTTATAAATATGTATTTCTGCTACAAGAAGAATGATACCTTTTTTTTTTTATCCCACTTGGTCGACAGCAACATATAGACCAAGTCCAAGAACCCGTGGGGTCTCATGGAAGGAGGAAAAGGGGTGGGGAGCTTCTGTTGGGATGGAGCACCCGTCGGTAGAAATCCGACTTATCTCCGTGACGCTGACTTTTTTTACGGGGTAGTGTTGTTAGCCGTACACCCAATAGACCTATTAGACCGGGACCTACATTTTAAAGGGGATTCGAACCACTACAAACAGCCATGCCACCTCAAAAGATTAGATAGTGATTGTGGCAACGCCTCCGTTTATAATTTTTCCTGGCGATAATTTCCAGTGTCCTTGGCGCTGACTTTATACGGGGTAGGACTGTCAGCTCTACGCCCAACGCTCTACAGTTATATTAGACAGAGACCTACTACTTAAAGTGGATTCGAACCACTACAAGCATTTAAATCACCGCCGATACAAGCTGAACCGTTTCATATGTAATATATCATTGACACTTTTTTTTTCGAATTCGTTGGTGTTCTCAATACGTTAAAATTTGTTAATTTTGATTATATGACAAAATTTACTGATAATTATGTTAATATTTTTAAAAAAATGATTAAGCACCCTTCTAAAACAAACTAAGAAATTCTTAATAATATTTACTGAACCAAGATGACAACATTTTGAAAACATTACAGACACAGATGCGGAATAGACATCCCATGAGTTTATTCATGCTTTGAAGGAGAGAGAGGGGCTTCTGTTGTGATGGAGCACTTGTAGAAGTCTGACTTGGAAACTACCTCTCATTTGAGTATCGCATGGGAGAAAACTCGGAAAACTCCCACCAGATAGTTCAACCAAGACAAGATGCTGAACATTCCAAAAAGTCATCGAGCCTCCTCATTTTTCAAACAATGTCAACAACAAATGCAGCCAGTGGACTGAACCTCCACCCTACTGCTTATCAGCAGCACGCGTTGCCACTGAGCCACGAGTAGTGCGTATTTGAAGATAAATTTATAGACTAAAATATAAGTAACTATAACAAAACTTGGATTGTGAGTAGGCAAAAAAATACCTCAGTTGTATGTCGCTGGTTCAAAATAAGGTAAATAAAATTAAAAAACCCGTGATAATTTGATCTCAAAAATTATTTTCAATGATTGGCTGGCCTACCTATCTATAATTTGATACGTCGCTCTACGGTCAATTTTTGCACGCTTTAGGCTAATTAGAGCGGGATCTACAGCTTAACGTGGATTCCGAACCATTCGCAAATATCCATGCCACCGCCCATATTTGAACCTGAAGCTTGTGCTTCCAAAGTCAGAGTGGTAGACAATTACCCATCAGGCCGCAATCTATCTATGAGAGTAATAATGTCAAAAGAATTTAATAACATCTGGAAGAGTTTTTTTTTTATGGTTTAATAATTACCTATCATTAAATTTTTATTTACCATTATGCTTTGCTAAACTTTTTATTATATCTTAATGGTTCTTTTTATTGCATGTTGGATAATACTGCAAATAAAATTATTATAAGAATTAATGATATAACACATTACAATCATCTTTAGACTCAGTTTTTATAGAAACTGCTTTTTTCCAGAAAAGATCTGGAATATCGTATTAGTTTAATAGATTTTTATAGGAGTTAATTTAATTTTATAGAAGATATTTATATAATTGATATTATATAATAGAAGATATTTATTTTTTTATTTTTGAAAAGAAGCTGGTTACATACAAAAAAAAAACATAAAAATGATTTTTTTTTTTCCAGCCGAAATAAATTGCTCATAGAGATTAATTTATTTCAGAAAAACATCTCTAAAACTGTCCGAATTTATCAAATTAAAGATCCAAGTTATACAAAAATAATTTTTACTTTGATAAATTTAATTAAAAATAAAAGATAGAGAATAATGTAGAGAAATTTTTTAAAAGAGTAGGATCAACATTATAATATAAAACTCAAAATTATATCATTCGAGCTTTATATAATTCCCTTATCAAAGTATATATATATAGATTATTATTATTATCTATATACTTTGGCATATATACACTCAAGAGCCAAAACATTATGACCACCTATCAATAATGAGTTGGCCCACCGTTTTTAAAATACGGTAATTTTTTTCTCAACACAGCTTCAAATTACGCATGCGTATCTGTATTAATACCACCATGCGCGTTAATACCAGTTAAATACCAAAAACTTCCACCTGATCACGTGCCTAAAACGTCATCCAAAATTTTCCTAAAAAATTAAATATGTTTAAAATGTAGAATGGGCCTGAATGGCCGAGTGGCTAGTGCTCTGGCACCTGGTATACTATTTATATTCGATTTGGCTACCAGGAGATTCCGTTAGTGGTTAAACTTTTTACCACCTGAATGTCTTGAATGAGATATTATTATTGGCCTAAAAACACGTGCCCTAATGCAAAGGAGTAACATCTCTGAAAAATTTTCTTAAAAAAAAAGCTTAAGTTTTGCTAGAAAAAAAAAAATATGTGTATATAATTAAGAATACTTGTCGTGAAGCAATTGAGGAGAGTTGTGGTTATATTTACGACCCATCAATTACAAGGTTAAGAAATGAACTATTGGTCGATCTTGTCTCTGTGACAACCAGGCAGAAATGGGCATGTCTCACCTTGTTTCCTGTTCTGCACTGCCTCCTGTTTCTGTATGGAAGCGTTGTTGGATTGCGAGACTTAATTAATGGTTTAATGGATGACATTAGTTTCTATTTTGTTCTTTCTATTATTATTTTTTTTTTTTTATGATATCTGTTGTCCTGTAAACGAACCTTTGGAAATAAAAATAATAATAGTACAGTAAAAATGAATCAGCATTTCTTACTAAAATGGCATATAATTTTCTGTCGTTCTTTTATTGTTATTGAAACTTATGAAAAGTCATGTTTTTTTTTTATATTTAAAACAAAGCTTTTATTGTTATTAAATGTTATTTTTTCATATTCATATATTTCTGTATAATTAGTCAAGGTTGGGATACAACGTTCTATAAAAATCGAGACCTTTATTCGAAGTCAGAAAATTGTATTTTATATGAACAGAAAAATTGACTCTGGAATAGTACATATTATTCCATTAAAACAGAAAACTTTATCTAGTGTAAGAACATACTATCAAAACAAATTCTTTATCCAGGAAAGAACTTTCTTAAAACAGTATGTTCTTATACTGAATAAAGTTTTCTGTTTTAAGAACGTTTTTTGCCTAGATAAAGGTTTTTGTTTTCAAAGAAAACTTTATTCAGAATAAGAACATATTATTAAAACAAAAACCTTATTTCTAATGTAGCTGACAAATACATTAGACAGTTATCTTTTATGCCATAAGCAATGGCTGCACTGACGTTACTCATTTAGCACTGGAACCCAGGGGACAATTGTAGTTTGAAGATAGGCTACGGACACGCGAGTAACACTACCTCCGCAGCGCTCTACAATCCTATTAGGCCGGGACCTACGGTTTAAAGTGGATTCCCAACCACTACAAAACATCCATGGCACCGCTGTGACTCGAACGTGAAACCTGTGGCACCGAGCGCCAGAAAAACAAAAACCTTTATCCAAGTTAAGAACATTCTTAGAACAGAAAACTTTATCCAGAATTAGAACTTACTATTAAAAAAAAACTTTATCCAGTATAAGAACATTCTTAGAACAGAAAACTTTATCCAGAATTAGAACTTACTATTAAAAAAAAAAAACTTTATTCTTAGAACAAGATAAGATAAGAACATTCTTAGAACAGAAAACTTTATCCAGAATTAGAACTTACTATTAAAAAAAAAACTTTATCCAGTATAAGAACATTCTTAGAACAGAAAACTTTATCCAGAATTAGAACTTACTATTAAAAAAAAACTTTATCCAAGATAAGAACATTCTTAGAACAGAAAACTTTATCCAGAATTAGAACTTACTATTAAAAAAAAACTTTATCCAGTATAAGAACATTCTTAGAACAGAAAACTTTATCCAGAATTAGAACTTACTATTAAAAAAAAACTTTATCCAGAATTAGAACTTACTATTAAAAAAAAATCTTTATCCAGAATTAGAACTTACTATTAAAAAATTCTTAGAACAGAAAACTTTATCAAGATAAGAACATTCTTAGAACAGAAAACTTTATCCAAACTTTATTCCGAACCACTAACAAATATCTGTGTCACCGTCAGGATTGGAACCTGAAACCAGTGGTACCACAGGCCAGAGCGCTAGCCAATTGGCCATCATGCAGCTTTTTAGGAAGAAAAATGCAATAGCTTTTAAAAGACTTTCCCAATTTATGGTACTTTACAATTACCATCATGTGTAGTATAAACACAAAATTCAATAACCGTTACAATGATTATAACTTTTGTTTCCATTTTCTGCAATACTAAAAATAAATTAATTTCCCTACGGAACGCATGATAACCGGAAAAAAACGTACAGTATTTGGTAAAATTAGCATTAGACTGCAAAAAGCTGATATGTTTAAAAAAAACTTTAAAAAGCATAACATTTCACATAATTGAAAAAAAAAAATATTCAAAATGTATGCTTCTAGAGCAGCATATTAATTTATTAGCTAACGGAGGAAATAATTATATAAAAATATTTCAAATTTAATTTTCAATTCAATATTCAATTAAAACCATAATCAATATTCAATAACTCAATATTCAATTAAATCATAAAAAAATCGTAAGTATTCTATTCAAATAGTGTAAAAATCAATAAAATTTGTGACGAAAAATTAAATTTAATATTCAAAATGATAGAAATTTTAATAACAAAATTTAAAGATAAAATACCTTAAAAAAAGATATGGTATTAAAATAAAAATAAATGTAAATAAGAATTTACACTACAACACCTCTCTTTTCCTTAATATGCCTTTCGAAACCCATAATCCAGATTATTTTCCATGTAAATTGTGATAAATAATGCTAAAAAATATTATATTAGTTCGATACTAATTGCTTAAGATACTAAATAATTAAAACATTAAATAAATTTTATTATAAATTCAAATATCCATGTTAAATTTAATTTGGAATGACAGTTGAAATTATTAATTTCAGAAAGCATTTTCTGTATCGTTTTGTTGCCAAGCAGAGGAACAATAATATTTAATTTATTCTGTGAAGGCAAAATAAAATAATATGAATATAAATAAGTTAAAGAATTTAAAATACAAATATAATACAAAATAGAATATTATATTTTTATTTTAAATTCGTTAATATATTTTAATAATTTTTTTTTCTTCTATTAATAACAAAATATAGTTTAATACAAAGCATTACAAAATTCTATTTTTTTCACTCTAAAAATATTTCTAGAAAAACAAATAAAAATAATAATTCTTAATCTCGTTCACTTGCATATTCACGGATTATTCATTATAATTTAAAGACACGAAAGCAAACGATTTTTCGTTAAAAAAAAATCGAATCAACTTTCGAACAATAAAAGAACTGGATTTGCTATTGATGCAGCAAATTCTATTTTTGAATCGTTTGCTTATAAAACAGTAGAAATGCAATACTTATTATATATAAAAATTGTTGAATCGTTTGCTTTTAAAAACAATAAAAAAGCAATATTTTATTCTATGCAAAAATTGTTGAATCGTTTGCTCTTAAAACAATAAAAGCAATATTTATTATATATAAAAATTTTGAATCGTTTGCTTTTAAAACAATAAAAAAAAGCAATATTTATTATATATAAAAATTTTGAATCGTTTGCTTTTAAAAAACAATAAAAATGCAATATTTATTATATATAAAAATTGCTGAATCGCTTTCTTTTTAAAAACAATAAAAAACGCAACATTTATTATATATAAAAATTGTCGACTCGTTTGCTTTTAAAACAGTAAAATGAAATATTTATTACATATAAAAATTGTTGACTCGTTTGTTTTTAAAACAGTAAAAATGCAATATTTATTATATATAAAAATTGTCGACTCGTTTGCTTTTAAAACAGCAAAAATTTTTATGAAATATTTATTAGATATAAAAATTGTTGACTCGTTTGCTTTTAAAACAATAAAGAATGCAATATTTATTATATATAAAAATTTTGAATCGTTTGCTTTTAAAAATAATAAAAATGCAATATTTATTATACATAAAATTGTTGAATCACTTGCTTTCAAAACAAAAAAAAAGCAATATTTATTATATATAAAAATTGTTGATCGTTTGTTTTTTAAAACAGTAAAATTCAATATTTATTGTATATAATAATTGCTGAAATGTTTGCTTTTAAAACAGTAAAAATGCAATATTTATTGTATATAAAATTGTTGAATCGTTTGCTTTTATAAAACAATAAAAATGCATTATTTATTTTATAGCAAAATTGTTGAATCATTTGCTTTTAAAACAATAAAAATGCAATATTTATTGCATATAAACATTTTTAATCGTTACAACCATATAAATTTTATGTTACTCAAAAATTCATTTATCATTTTCTATTGAGTACAAATTTAATTTTTAACGTAACCCAAATGCCATATTTGTATCACATCGCTCACAATTTTTGAGTGGCATCTTCGATTTCAAAAGAATTGTAAGACATCTATTTCAATTCGAAGCTCATTCCATTTACGAGACCTTTTAAAAGTTTCAATGAAACAATTTCAAGATGGAGATAAAGAAAAAAAGAGTTTTCTTTCTCTGTGGACACAAATAAAGGGACAAAGGTTCCATCGATTTTATGTCAATTTAAGGAATGGAAACGCTCGAAATATCTCCTCGGTGGCGCACACGGGTGACAGCCAAATAATAAATTCTTCCCGTTATTTATCTGACCTTTTAGGAACAGTCGTTGAAAGGTTGGCTCGTTTGGGAAGACAGTGGTTATCCAAAAATAGTTCCCTTTAAAGCATTGTTGAGATGACATTCTTTATTTCTAATAACAATGACCCTTTTAGTAACATGGCGAATTGTAATAACATAGTACTTTTTTAATAACAGAAAGAAAAAGAATGTTTTTAAATTAGAATACATTCTTCTGAGTGTAATTTAAACAAGTAATGTAAAAAAAAAAAAATTCAGTAATATAAAAAGTCAATTACTACTTTTTTTTTCACTCTATTGCAAAAAGTCCTTTATAAATAATTCTCATTCATTTTTTTAAGTTTATCTGGCGCCATCTATTGGTAGATATATGCAGCTTAAATCTAAAAAAAAACTAAAATGAATTAATTAAATTTAATTACTGAAGAAATGTTTAAAAAAACTATATTAACATCAAGTGTCCTCCACTACAAGTTCAAAAAAATGTATTTGAACAGGAGTGGATGAATAAAAAGTATTTTATGAACGATTGAAATTTTGAACAAGATATATAGAAGGAGAGTGTGAGCTAATAGAAGGAATTGAAAAAGAGTGTTTTTAAATTAGAATACATTCTTCTGTGTATAATTTAAACAAGTAATATAAAAAAAAATTTTAAGTCAATTCCTATTTTTCACTCTATTGCAGAAAGTCCTTTATAAATAATTTTTATTCATTTTTTTAAGTTAGAAAAAATTCTCTCTCTCTCTCTCACACACACACTTTCCATCTCTCTCACTCATTTATTCACAAGTTTCATTTTCCATTTTGTTCCCTCCTCGACTCAGACTAGAACCCAGAATAAAAAAAAATCTGAAAAAGACATTTTTTACCCAGCGATCTACACGCTTGGCCGCTGACGGTATTTAGTCCTAAATTTATATCCAGCTAAATATCTTATATAAGAGAAATTTTTTTCTCTCCCTATAAAACTAAAATTAATTAATTAAATTCAATGAATTAATTAATATTTGAAAAAAACGGCATTAGCATCTAGTGTCATCCACTACGAGTTTAAAAAAATGCATTTGAACTTGAGTGGATGAATAAAGAGTATTTTTGAACGATTGAAATTTGAACAAGATATATATAGGGAGAATGTGAGCTAATAGTAGGAATTGAAAAAGAAAACAAGTAATATAAAAAAAAAAATTAAGTCAATTACTACTTTTTTTTTCACTCTATTGCAGAAAGTCCTTTATAAATAATTTTTATTCATTTTTTTTTAAGTTTATCTGGCGCCCTCTATGGGTAGATATAGGCAACTTAAATCTAAAAAAAAACTAAAATGATTAAATTTAATTTAATTACTGAATGGATATTTGAAAAAAATTGCAGTAACATCCAATGTCTTCCACTACAAGTTCAAAAAAATGTATTTGAACTCGAGTGGATGAATGAAAAGTGTTTTATGTAACGATTGAAAATGTGAACAAGATATATATTGGGAGAGTGTGAGCTAATAGAAGGAATTGAATGAATAAAGATTTACAAACAATGTAAAATTGTTCTAAAAGTTCGTCTGGTGAAAGCAGAGACAATTTTATTCCAAATTAAAAATGAGATTTTTCCAAAAAGAAAATCCTTTATAATTCTATGGGGTTTTTATTATTATTATTATTATTAGATTATTATTATTCGTTTTGTTCTTACTTTAATATTATATATATATTATCTTTTTTTAAGACTGCTGTTATGCGTTTTATTCTTAGACTTAATTCTAAATTTTATTGAACATCGATTCAGCCGATTAATTTTTTTTAAACGAATTAAAGATATATAAGAAATGTGTAAATGGATTGGTTTAAGAAAACGCTGTTCCGTTTTGTTGAAAAATTTGTTTCAGTAAATTGAGATTCCCAACACTTGTAACTCAATAATAAGCTTGTTCTAGCTAAATTTATTTATTACCCATAAAAAAAGTAGAAATTATATTCGAGAGCGGAATTTTTCGTTTCCTCAACCCATTTTTTTCCTTGACCACTTTCAACGTTATCTTATTGGTTATTTTTTTTCAATTCCTTCTATTAGCTCACACTCTGCCTATATACATCTTGTTCACATTTTCAATCGTGCATAAAATACTTTTTATTCATCCACTCGAGTTCAAGTACATTTTTTTAACTTGTAGTGTATGACACTGGATGTTAATACAATTTTTGCAAATATTAATTCATTAATTAAATTTAATTCATTAATTTGGTTTTTTTAGATTTAAGTTGCATATATCTACCCATAGATGGCGCCGGATAAACTTCAAAAAATTCTTCTTCCTTTATAAAGGATATAGTGAAAAAAAGTAGGAATTGACTTTAAAAAAAAAAAAACAATTTTTTTTTTTTACTTGTTTTTAATTCTTTCCCAAATTATTCTTATTGGTTTATATTAATTTCCCGAGCTCTTCTTATTGGTTTATTCATATTAATTTCACGAGCTATTCTTATTGGTTTCTTTCACAAACTATTCTTATTGGTTTATTCAAATTTCATTCACAAGCTAATAATTATATATTTAAATAATTTAAAATTGTTCTAAAAGATCATCTGTTGAAAGCAAACGCAATTTTATTTAATGAAAAGGAGATTTTTCTAGAAAAGAAGGGTTTCGTTTGGAATTCTATAGTTTTTTTTAATTAATTCTAAATTAAATAGTTAAGTAATAGTTAAATTCTAAATTTTATGAAGATCGGTAAAGTTCTATTAATATTTTTTTTAAATTTCTTTCACGAACTAATAATTATATAATTTAAAATCGTTCTCAAAGATCGTCTGGTTTTTCAATTCTGGTCACAATTTCATTTCAAAATGAAAATGAAATTTTCTTAAAAGAAAATCGTTTGGAATTCTAGAGTTATTTTTTTAATATTATTACTATTTAAGATTGATGTTATGTGTTTTGTTGTTACAATAAATTATAAATTTTAAGAACATCGGTCCAGTCGATTAATCTTTTTTATTTATTTCACGAGCTAATAGTTATATAATTAAATAATTTAAAATCGTTCTAAAAAATCGTCTGCTGAAAGTTTTCAATTTTATTTCAAAGTGAAAATGAGATTTATTTTAGAAAATAAAATCGTTTGGAATTCTGTAGGGTTTTATTATTATTATTATTATTTAAGATTGCCGTTATGTGTTTTGTTCTCATATGAAAATTGTAAATTTTATGAACATCAGTTCAATCAATTAATCTTTTTTTTAAATTTATTTCACGAGCTAATAATTATATAATTAAATAATGTAAATTTTTAACTGAGCGTCTGGTAAAAACAAACGTTATTTTTCAGAAAAGAAAATCGTTTGGAATTCCATAGTTTTTCCATTTTTTTATCTCTTATTTTTTTTAATTACTGTTATGCGTTTTGTTCTTAACATTAAATTATAAATTTTATGTGCATCGATCCAATCTACTGATCTTTTTTTTAATTTCTTTCCCGGGCTAATAATGATATAATTAAATAATTTAAAATCGTTCTAAAAGATCGTCTGGTAAGAGCAAAGATAACTTCATTTCAAACTGAAAATGAGATTTTTCAGAAAAAGAAAATCGTTTGGAATTCCATTGGGTTTTATTATTATTATTTTAAGATTGCTGTTATGTGCTTTTTCTTACATTAAAAATCTAAATTTTATTAAACATCGATGTAATTAATTAATCTTTTTTAATTTCTTTTACGAGCTAATATTTATATAATTAAATAATTTAAAATTGCTCTAAAATGCAGTAATTATAAAATTGTCTGGTGAAAGCAAAGGCCATTTATTTCAAAGTGAAAATGAATTTTTCTACAAAAGAAAATCGTTAGAATTCTCAATTTCTTAAAAAATTATTATTTATTATTTTATTATTCAAATTATTTAAAATTATTATTTATTATTTTATTATTAAAATTATCTAAAATTATTATTAATTATTTATTATTTTATTATTAAAATTATCTAAAATTATTACTAATTATCATTTAATTATTATTCTATTATTTTATTTTTTAGATTGCTGTTATGCATTTTGTTCTTACATTAAATTTTATATTTTATGAATATCGTTCCAATCGATTAATCTTTTTTTTTTTTTTAATTTCTTTCACGAGCTAAAAAATATATAATTAAATAATATAAAATTGTTCGATTTTATTTATTATTATTTTAACATTGGTGGTCCTTGTGTTCTCCAATCAGGTATCCTAACTGTCGATGCGAGGCCTTTAACACGTGTTGTCACAATCGCAATTGAGTCGCCTCATTTCTGACAACAGAGATAGAAACGGACGCCTCCAACGGATTTGAACATAAGCCCTTTTGTACCATAGCTGTGCACGTTACCTGTGTATCATGAGTTGCGTAGTGATAATATTAGTAGGTAATGTGAGAGATTGCTCAATATCCACTAGCAGCATGAGTAGCAGCAACTACTTTAAAAAAAAGAGAGTATTCTGTAGATGTTGTAATAGTATGCAAGAATGTCTCATTTACACACTAAGAAATCTTCTATTTTTTCTCTCTAAGAGACACGCAAACTTGATCAGTTCCGTAAAAGCAATATTCTCGCTGTTATCCATTTTTTAAATTCTATTAATGTTTTATACGAAAACTAGCAAAATCCGGCAAACGTTGTCCTGCCAAAAAAAAAAAAAAAAAAAATGCATTGTAGACAATTAAATATCGCAAATATATTCTCCATGTTCCAATATAGGTGCATACGCATTTTCATGGATATCGTTTGAACAGTATATAAGATGAAATTCTGCAGTATTATCCGGTGGTAAGTCACACTAAAGTGGATAGCGCGAACCTATTTTCCCATACTCGAATACACGTTATTACCCATTTTCATAGCGATGGGTTGAACGGTATAAAAGTGGATAGACTGCAGCACTCTCTGGTGGCGACTTACAACAAAGATTATATCATAAAAACATTCTCCATGTTTTGTCAAACACAAAAATGTCATCAAAATTGGTCCAGCAATTAAGGAGGAGTTCAGTGACAAACACACGTACAAAAGAATTATATTGATTTCAGCGCCAGCTAACAGGTCCAATTGTGAATCTAAACCATCGAGGGATCCACTCAAACACACACAAAAAATGTCATCTAAATCGGTCAAACCGTTTAGGAGGAGTTCAGTGACAAACACATGTACAGAAGAATTATACTCGTATGTATAAAGATATCATGACACAAAATTATGCATAATGAAATTATGTGTATTAAATAAAATAATTGCTCTATATTTTTGAGAAATACAGTAGTTCATCTGTCTATATAAGAATTAAATTCATATATATCATTGAATAAAATTGAAATAACCTGCCTTGTAAATTTCTGATATTATGTAGAATTCCAAACTTCTTTAATGCATGACATGGACGTTTGTGAGTGATTCGAATCCACTTTAAACTGTAAATACTGATCTGTTTAGCCCAAAGTGTGCACAAAATGACCGCAGAGCGACAAACCAATCTGCAATATCTTTGTTTTCCAATCGAATTTCTTACTTGGTTTTTTCTGTAGTGACAGTTGCAGTTAAATAACATCGTCTCAAATGTACAAATTACATCGGATATTTTTTGGAATATTTATTAGTATTGTTTTGAAACAATTTGAATTTGTATCCCATTAAACATTATAAAAATCACTGAAATTTTTCCATTATGTTTAAAGAAATAATTCGTTCTCATTTTCTAAATTTTAAATTTACTAATTTTAAAATCAGATTGTATTTAAAATTCTGTATTATTAACTGCAATAGGAAAACAATTAGCAGACGATTCGTTTTAATGTAGAACAAAATAATTGAATTGACATGTAAAATATAATAAACTATTGTACAATTATATGTGGTATACAGTGGCTAGCGCTCTGGCGCTCGGTACCACAGGTTTCGGGTTCGAGTCCCGGCGGTGTCATGGATGTTTGTAGTGGTTCGGAATCCACTTTAAGCCTTAGGTCCCGGTCTCATATGACTGTTCTACGTTAGGCGTAGAGCTCACAACCCTACCCCGTAAAAAGGAAAACGTCTCGAAATCTGCCAATAGGTAGACGGCCTTGGTCCACACCGGGCTGTTGCGCCAAAGATGATGATGATGATGATTATATGTTAAGTATATAATTCATTACAAATGTAATAAGGCCTCATGGCCGAGCGACTCTGGTGCTCAGCGGCCTGATGGACAATTGGCTAGCGCTCTGGCCTTTAGTAAAACAGGCTTCAGGTTCGAATCTTGGCAGTGGCATGAATGCTTGTGAGTGATTCGGAATACACTTTAAACTGTAGGTCCGGTTTAATTAGCACAAAGTGTGCACAAAAGGTCTGTAGAGTGGCAAACCAAAAATCAAGACTCTGGTGCTCGGGGCCACAGGTTTCAGATTCGAGTCTCGGAAGTACCATAGATGTTTGTATTGGTTCGAAATCCACTCTAAGCTGTAGGTGCCGGTGTACTATGACTGTAAAAGGTAGAATTGACAACCATACCCCTAAAAATGTCAGCTTCACGGAGCCAAGTCAAACTTCTACCTACGGAGCTCCATCAGAACAGATTCCCCCCCTTTCTCTCCTTCCATGAGACCACACGGATTCTTGGACTTGATCTGGATGTGGATGTCAACCAAGTGGGATTAGAAACAACAATGTATAGTTATGTATGTTTTTTTATATGTAGTACATGAATTAGGGGCTCTGAATGATCGAGTGTTTATCACTCTGGCACACGTTACCTCAGCTTACGGGTTCGAATCCCGGCGGAGCCATGGATGTTTGTAGTGGTTCGAAATCCCCTTTAAGCCGTCAATCCCGGTCTCATATGATCGTAGAGCGTCACGGAGCCCAATCAGACTTCTCACCCACATCATTCCCAAACTGAGGAAATGATCTGGGGGTAAAAACTGGGGGAATAATGTGATGTAAAGAGGCATCTCAGCTCTAGTTTTTCCTAATGCAGCTGGCAAACACTTAGACAGTTGTCGTTTATGCCTTAAGGCAAGAGCTGCACGGACGTTACTCACTTAGCACTACCCAGGAGGTGCGTGTAGCTTGAAGATAAGCTATGGACGCGGAGTAACAGTATCACCGTAACGCTCTACGATCCTGTTAGACTAGGACCTACGGTTTAAAATGGATTTTGAATCACTACAAATATCCATGGCGCCACCGGGACTCGACTAGCTGTTCGGCCGTCAGGCCCCATGTGGTGTAGTAGTAGTGCATTAATTAATTTAAATGAAGAGAGCACTTATTATTTCAAAAATTCATAATGGCAACATGTATATAAATTGATTATTTATTTCTTGTTAAAAATATCACCAAGGAGCTTCGTCAACCTACAAATTGTTGTCGTGTTAAAATAGTCACTCATTTCGTCATTCGTGCTGTCACCGCTGAGAAATTAAGGGTTGTTTCAAAACGGCTGCTTTCAAAAATACTTAAATTTCAAAATCGGATAGCTGTAATCCTCCAAAACCTAATTAAATGGATCTTAATTATGCTTCCATGGTAGATATTACGAAAGCCATGTTTCATCATCTTTAACGAACTTCTTTCTAAACTGGATTCCATCACCAAGACAGCATTTTTAAATTATCCGGAGATTATATCGAATTTTTCTTCAACACAAAGACCAAAAATATAAAGTTTCTAATTTTCCTGAACAACTAACTTCTATTGTATTATTAGCAAAGCAAATCCCTTAATTGCCTTACATGGTTATGGCGATACTATATAAATAAATACTAGATAAAAATAATTTAATGTTCTAAGCAGAAAATTACACTTTTTTGTGACACGCTTTATATAAAAATATTTCGAAATTGCAATCTAAAATTAATGTCAAGTAGACAACTGTGAAGCGAATCCATATATTCAATGTATTTATACTTAAAAATATTTTTTTTTAATTAAAATGATTGCAATAACTACTTATTAAGAAGAAATTAAAACCACTCTTTTAAAAAAGGCTACAATGTCGATCATATTAACCAACTCACTATTAAACAAAAACTAAAAACAAGTAATATAAAAAAGTTTTTTTTTTTTAAAGTCAATTCCTAATTTTTTTTTTTCACTCTATTGCAGGAAGTCCTTTATCAATAATTTTTAATATTTTTTAAAGTTTATCTGGAGCCCTCTATGGGTAGATACATGCAACTTAAATCTAAAAAAACTAAAATTAATTAATTAAATTTAACGAATAAATTAATGTTTGAAAAAACTGTATTCACATCAATGTCATCCACTACAAGTTCAGAAAAAAATGTATTTGAACTCGAGTGGCTGAATAAAAACGATTTTATGAACGATTGCAAATTTGAACAAGACATATATAGGGAGAGAGTGATCTAATAGAAGGATTTGTAAAAGGCTACAATGTCGATCATATTTACCAACTCCATATTTAAAAAAAAAAAAACTAAAAATAAGCTTCCCATCTCGCAAATTATCCTTAAAAGATTTGACGGTAATATGCCTTTTTTTCATTAAATAATAAGTTTCTGTGCCTTTCATAAAATTCATTCGAAGACCTAGGGTCAACCCAGTGCTTCTAATGCAACTGTTTTTCGTCATTTAGTAAATAAGTGGCTCTAAACCTAGATGCATTAAATGTGGCTATAATCGCTATCACAAGGTCTGTTCCCGTAAAGAAAAATTGAAAATCAAATGCATTAATTGTGGTAAAGATGAACATATTGATAGAGGAATTGTTCTAAATTTTCCAAAGTTAATAGACCTATTCATAATAATTAGAACAGTAATGGGAATTCTTTCACCTTTAACTTTGTAAGAGTAAAGATTGTTGCCAAAAATCGCCATGCTATCATGACGTATGTTAAACTGCAGAGTAAATGTCAGGTGAGGTGTATGATCAAGTGAGGAGTATGTTTGTCCCGAACTGGCAACCTCGTTGTGAGCTTTATTATACTACTATTCTATGATCTCTATATTATCTAACTATGTACTATCTCTCTTTCTCTCTCTGCATAATATGTATATATATATATATATATATACTAGTAGAACCCGGCATACGTAGTCCTGCCAAAAGAAATGCATTGTAGAAAATTACATATCGCGAATATATTATGTTCCAATGGAAGATGATGTATTGCAGCACCGTCTGGTGGCGACTTACAACAAAAGGAACAGAATAAAATCATTCTCCATGTTTCGTTTCTATCTTAATGCGAGTTGATGTTTTTTCAATGTTTTTTCCTTGAACAATGTTTTTCCTCAATCCATGAGGTGTATAAATGAACAAACTTGATGGTTTGCCAATGCGAGAGCAAGCAACATATAATTGATAGTTAGGGCTCAAATATTGAGGAGAGGGGGTGTGAGTGATAAGCGAAAAATCTTTAAAAAAAAAACCTAGAACCCGATTACAGCGCCACCTACAGGATCCAATTGGGAGCCCAAACTATCCAGGGACCCACTCTAACACACACACAAAATTTCCTCAAAATCGGTCCAGTCGTTTAGGAGGAGTTCAGTGACAAACACACGTACATAAGAATTATATATATAAAGAGGAGGTACAAAGTTTAATTATTTTCTTATCAGGGTATGTTATTAAAGCAATTTGGAGGTCACTGAAATAGGATACGTCAGAGAACAGGATCGAATTCATTAATGGATTATACGAGATCTTTTATTTTTGAAGACCGAAAATCTGGATTATAGGTAGGAAAGTACTGTAATTTGTATAATCTTAAAGAGAAGAAAGTAGTGAACCAGAAATAAGTATGAAATAATTGCACGTATTACAGTGAACCAGAATACTTATCGGAATGAAATGACAGGTGCGTCAGTTAGAAATGGGACGAAACCACCACTAACGAGGAACTTGAGCAAAACCGCAAAATGAAACAACCGGATGCAGAAATAAAGAATTGAACAAAAAACAACAGTAAATGAATGCGAATGTCTGTGGACGAAAGCTAAGGTCAAGAGCGCACTCATCACAGGAAACGCGCTCTTCATTCTCTATAGCAATGATGACAGCTTGGCGGATTTTTTTTTCACTAGTTGCCTGTCCTTCATTAAGAGGATGAATTTTTGTATCGTTCATGCCGTTCGTACCTATTCAGAGAGCATTTTCTAACGCAGCTGGTGATTTGATTTGGTTTGGTTTGTCGCTCTACGGTCATCTTGTGCACACGTCAGGCTAAACAGATCGTAACCTACAGTTTAAAGTGGATTCCGAACCTCTATAAACATCCATGGCACCGCCGAAGGCTATCTGGGGTTTTGAAGTGGAACACGGTTTGTTTGGCCGATTCGTAGTCCATGGGTCACGTGAGCAACTAGGATCCAATGGGCTCAGGTTTGAATGTGCAATTACAGTTGCAGTCACCTTTCAGTCAGAAATGGCCAGGGGCCTGATGGCCAAATGGCTAGCGCTCTGGCGCTCAGTACAACAGGTTTCGGGTTCGAGTACCGGCGGTGCCATGGATGTTTGTAGGGGTTCGAAATCCACTTTAAGCTGTAGGTCAAGTATCATATGGTCGTAGAGCGTCGTCACAGAGCCTAATCAGACTTCTTCTCACCCACATCATTCCCAACCTGTAAAGGGGCAACTCAGCTTTAGATACAGTGATATGATGTAGTAGTATATGATGTAATAGTAGTCAGAAGTTGCCCCTGACTCGTGGCCTAGTGGCAACGCGTGCAGAAGGACTGAGGTTCGAATCCATTGGCAGCATGGTTTTAATCACTGCTTAAAAAACGAGGAGACTCGGTGACAATGTGTCTCGCATTGATAGTCGGGCTGCCTGGTGGGAGTTTTCCAGGTCTTCTCCCATACTAAAGGAAAATGCGGAGCAGTTCTCCAAAAAAGCTTCCCGGAAGGCACTGATCTCCCTTCACCCAACGGTGGGATGTTCTCATAAGTTCGTGGCACGTACGAGGCCCAGCGTTGTACCACCCTCACTTTAACTGTTAAGGGTTACATAGCCCTAGGTGTGCAGAAAAGAAAGAAAAAAAGTCAGAAGTTGCAGACACGAGCTTTTCAGTAGCGAAGAGAAAACTCGACGACCTTTGCAACATCTTGTGTAAAATGTTCGCATAGTTAGTTACGCTGTCGAGTCAAGAAAATACTCATTTTCCGAGATTTTCTTCCATTCAGCACGGAAATTCAGATAAATTACCCTTAAAAGTCGTCAGTGGGCTTTTTGAGCTATGCAAGAATGCCACGTGAGTTTCACCGATGTTCAACAAGAAAAGAAATTATTTGTTTATTTATTTGTCCTACTCAATTAAAAATAAAATGAAGTTATTCCGGGCCTGACTTGTTGTGAGCAGTAGGGTTGAGATTCCCTCCGCTGGCGACTTAGTTGTAGACACTGTTTCACAAAACGAGGACACTTGATGGTGTTTGTAATGTTCAAAATCTTGCCTCGTTAGTAGGCACCTAGTGGGGTTTTCTCCCATACGATATAGGGTAATTCCCCCTAAAAGGGTAGTTCACATAGGGTAGTTCCCCTAAAAGTCCTCCCGGAAGGCACTTCCCTCCTTCTTCAACGACACGGAGCCAAGTTAATCTTCTACCTACGGTTGCTCCATCACAGCAGAAACTGCCCCTCCATCCATCCATGAGTAAATTACTCATTAGTCCGTTTTTTTTAATAGCTTCATCTGTATGTATGTTTGTACCTGTATGTATGTAACTGACTCTTTGGGCTCGATTTTGGAACTGATGGCGCCATCTACTGGCGAATCAGTCAACTGATCAAACCTACCTATTTTATATAATTATTTTGTTTAATCTTAATTCCTTTTGTTTTATTTTACTTTTATCTTAAAATTCTCAATTTAACTTTAACCTTTTTATTTTTGGGCATCGTCAACGGACTCTTAATTGTACCGATAGCTTTAGCTTTTTCGATCTCCTGCTTTAATTGTTCTCAAGCAGATGTTTTTCCTAAATTTTAAATTCATTTATTTTTTTAAATTTATTTCTATTTATTAATTTAAGAAACTACAATTTATGCTAATGTTTTAATTAATTTAAGATGTGGAGGTTTTGTGATTCTTAAAACCACCAAGGAACTCTGTAACCGGTACGCCCGTTGCCCAGCTGTCTTTCACCCCGGGTAGAAATTCAGTAATATCCGCGATCGAATTGCGCTCTTCCTATTGGCCGAAAATTTCGGTGGGTAAAAAGTATGTAAACTTAGCGGATAACCGGCCAAGTGGAAATGAAAAATAAATGATAGTTTAAAAAAACAAAAAAAAAAAAAACACTCTTTTAGAGTTAATCAGACTAAAAAGTAAAAAATAAATTAATAGTTTAAAAAACTAAAAAATACGCTTTTAGAGTTAATCCATCTAAAAAGTAAAAAATAATTGTTAACATAAGAATAAAATGACTGACGAGAAAATGAATGTCACTGTTCTAAAAGCGTGGGGTGCTCGATATCAATCGCTATAATTTTTCACTCGTTTCATTCCGAAATGCAGAGTTAGTTTAAAAATGTCATACAAAGCACCCCATGCTTTTAGAACAGTGGCATTCATTTTCTCGTCAGTCATTTTATTCTTATGTTAACAATTATTTTTTACTTTTAGATTGATTAACTCTAAAAGCGCATTTTTAGTTTTTCCTAAACTATTAATTAATTTTTACTTCATTTAAATTGAATACTGTTTCAAAGTATTTTTTTGTTTCGTCTTATAAGAAAAAATTTTGAAAGCCTTTTTTTAAGCTTATAGTAATGGATGAAAAGAAATATTTAATTGCTCAAATGGAAAGAAAAAGAAAACGAAACTGAAGTGTTCGTCACTTTGAACGCTGGCCACTTTGTCAACAGGTCCTACATCGCCTAGTCTTATTCTTCTTTGGCGCAATAGTCCCATGTTGGGCCAAGGCCATCTGCCTACTGGCAGATTTCGAGACAGGAGATGTTTTCCTTTTATAGGGTAGGGTTGTCAGCCCTACGCTCTATAATCATGTTAGACTGGAACCTGCGGTTTCAAGTGGATTACAAACCACTACAAACTTCCCTGTCATTGCCGGGACTCGAATCCTGTGGCCCTGCACGTCATTACATCGCCTAATCTAGAATGGCAGAAATAACAGGGGGGGGACTGATAAGTTCGTAGGCTGACACATAGATGGCGCTACTAGTATTAAATCCATATGATTTTTAGATAGCCCTAACCTTCAAAACACACGTGTATAAATTTGACAGCTGTTGCACTATTAGTATATGAGTTATAGCATTTTTAGTGTTCATCACGTGCAGTCCACTCGGCTGACTGTCGATTGGACTCCGGTGTGAAATGATGGAGCCATGTTTCATCCATTGTCCCATATCGACGTAAAAATTCGGGTTTGTGACGATTAAACAGCGCCAAACACTGCTTAGAATCATCAATTCGTTGTTGTTTTGGGTCGATTGTTAGCTCGCGCGCCACCCACTTTGAGCAGAGCTTTCGCATTTCAAAATATTCATTCACTATATGTCCAACACGTTCCTTTGGTATCTATAGGGTCTCAGCTAACTCAATCAATTTCACTTTACGGTTATCAGAAATTATTTTGTGGACTTTTTGATGTTTTCGTCGGTAACAGCTACTTTGGGGCGTCCACTGCTTGCATCGTCCTCGGTGCTCATTTCGTTTCGTTTAAATTCAGCAAACCACTTCTCTACGGTTGATTTTCCTGGTGCAAAGTCAGAATAATGTTTATCAAGCCAAGCCTTAGCTTCAATAGTATTTTTTTTTTTTTTCGCCAAAAATCAATGCTTTATTGACACACGAAATCTTTTTTATCCATTCTTTCAAACTGACAAAAGTTGCTTCACTAAAAGGCTATAACTCACATACTAATAGTGCAACAGCTGTCAAATTTATACACGTTGTCTTTTTAAGGTTAGGGCTAACTAAAAATATATGGATTTAATATTAGTAGCGCCATCTATGTGTCAGCCTATGAACGTTTCAGCCCACCTGTTATAATAGTTTCAACTTTATTCTACTTTCCGCTAGCGAAACAAAAGGACTTTCCGGTTTACAAATCCATCGTATATAGACTTCAGTTCCAATTTGTTGGGTCTTGAACCGAACATCGTTTTGAAAACATAAGACTCTATCCATAGGACTAAATCACAAGTGATAATTATAGTTCAATATCATACATTGTGGTGATGATAATAGTGCTGTAACAATGTAAAAGTAAAAAAAATCTTAAACATTTTTTTTTAAAATATTCAAAGTTGCTTTTCATTTTATTTAAAATTCCTCAATACATTTTTAAATTTGGGGCATTGAAATTAATATTTTTTAATTTAAATTCATTTATTTTTTTAAATGCCTATTAAATTAGACTAATATAGAAAAAAATTTAATCAGCTAAGTACCAAATAAATAATTTTACTTAAATCAAACTCATGAAAATAATAAGTGATTGCTTTATCAGAAAATGACAATTTTATAGATTAAAAAAACATATTTATTTTTGAGAATAATATCTGTCTTCTTATTTTCATATTTAATGAAAGTTACTGCAGATAAAAGTATATCTGCGTTCATCAAGCAACAATGTTTGAAATTGAAATAGTGGCGCCATCTGTTGATAGTAATTGATTATAATTCTATGAAATCTTTAAAAATATCATAGTCATTCTTTAAATTTAAATTGCTTCCTTCCCTGCTTTGCTTTTTCTTAAAATTTATCCAAATTTAATATTACAAAGGACTCTTGTTGTTTAAAAGATGTTCCTAGCATTAAAAAATAAATTAATTTATGGTATATATATTAAAGAAATAATTAGTACTTACGTATTAACGGTATCTTGGCAATAGTCGCGCCAATAAAGAGCACACACGCCAACCGCAGCTACAGATTTGGCGCCTATCTACACTTAAAATTTTTGTTCCAAATAATAAAATATATATGGAACACTTCATTTAAAAATCAAAACGCTTTCAAAATATTTTTTATTCCAAATAATAAAGATTGGCGACACTTAAAAACCGCCAAGTCTGTCGCCAAGGTACCGTTAATACGTAAGTACCAAATAATTTTATCTTCTTTAACGTTTCGATAAATATCGTTCATTTTCCTTTTTTAATTTCACTGCTTCTATGATTACTTAGTTTTATCTCGAAACTATTTGTTGTGACTGATAATTA
>BPLR01020611.1:0-144908 GCA_021605095.1 Caerostris extrusa | reverse complement strand
TGCTTGTGTCGTTGTCCATCTGAGCCTCGGTCCCGCGGGCTGACCGAAAAATATAAAAAAGGAGAAAAAGTAACAGAAGAAAAGAATGAAAAGTGAAAAGGAAACAAACAAAGCTGACTTGGCTCCAAAAATACAGTTCTAAACTTACAACAAATCCGCTTAATCAACTGGATCCGTGGAAAAATTGTAATGCCATGCAAAAACAGTCATTGCATTTTCTCAGATTTAGACTAGAAATTTGCTTATGCAACTGCCCCAATACAGCGAAATACAGTTTTAGTTTTTCGTAGTTTTAAAATAAAAGTTTCAGCTAATAAAAATAATTCAAAAGTTAAAAAATGTGAATATAGAATAAATAAAATATCCTAAGGATCCAAATCTCTATACTTATCCAAATTCTAAATTATTTGCTAGAATGTAATTCTAAATTATTCTAGAAATATTATTATAAAAATTATTATTAAAATTCCAAATTATTTGTTAGAATGTAATCCTTTAAAAATTTAAACTGATCAGGTGTTCAAACTAAATTGAGAGATTTCTTTCAATGTTAAACTGTAGTTTGTTTATTTCATTTGATAATAAAAGGAAAGAAACTTTAAATGAAAAAATAATATATTCATGTGTTTACTTTAAAAATGAATATTTTGTTTTGTAAAAACAAACTTTCTAATTTTACAAACGCAAATTTAATATTTTATGGCTTTGCTACGCAAAATGATTGGACTTGTCTTATGTTAGTACACTTTTTGTAATTTTGTCTTATACAAACAAACACTTAAAAAAATAAGAAAATTTCAATAAATTAGATACATTAGAACGATTGATTAGATTTTCCGATGTTCAACAAATTAGATACATTAAAACCAATAGCGTAACATTTTAAATATTGAAATTTATAATATTTTTCTTACGATTTAAATTCTTGCTAGTGGACATAACTCACAAGTAACAAAAAATTTTTAACTTATTTTTTTCTTATTTTATAATTTTTGATAAGAATGATTCTCAAGAAATATTAATTGAATTACCTTTCATTTGTGTAGATTATATTAATCAATTTGTTCTTATTAGAATAAATAAATTAAAAAAATTATTGTTTGTTTTTGAAATGTCCAGTGATAAAAGCGGTAAAATATTAAAAATGTCTTTAATCCTTTTTATTTAATTTTTTTTATAAAAAAAATCTTTTTTATAATTTTATGTTGTTATACTTTTTTGATTTTATTTCATTTTTTAAAAAAAATAATTTTATTTTTTAACTTTTTAAGTCTACACATGTATAAATTTTTTTTTTTTCCTCTTCACTACACATAAGCTGATGTTTCGCATTTATATGAATCATTTATTATAAAACCAATTTAATTTCATAAGAAATTTACACTGATGCTTAAATATTTGTTAATGAAAAAGTTGAAAGAATGAAGAGATCTTTTGAATCACAAAGTTGAACAAGAACTCGCAGAGAGCTTTGATTTCATTTTCCACTTGGAATTATTTTGCAAATGATTTTTGAACTAAATGGTTTGAATTTGGAATTTTTTTTAAATAAAAATATTAAAAATAAATAAAAATAAGAATTTTATATTATATTGAAAATAGTTTTAATTCTATATTCTTGGCAACCATTATGCAGATCTTATGACCCTATTTCTAACATATTTTACTTTATAATATATACATTCTAATTTTACTACAACAACAACTAATTACTCTTACTTTCATATATTACACATTTCTATTCATTCATTCTATTCTAGACCATGTCCAGAATTAAAAAGAAAATGTGAAATTAAGGGTAAAATAATACATAAAATTAGGATAATTGATGGCAACATGCTTAATATACTAAAAAAATATAATGGTAGAGGTTTTTTAAATAGGAATGAAGCTTAATTGCTGACGCCCGACAGCGTCGATTCCTGCCAAGAATAATATAATGCCTGACGGCTTGACTATGTGCGGTCACACATCGAGAAGACACGTTCTTAGCTCAGAAATGCCGAAAAGAGGGCAGGACTAAATGCCATTGCCTTTTTATAGCATGTTCTATGCATGTTCAATAGGTTCCAGGTCGGTGGTCGAGGTGGATGTTGTATATCGAGCAGTATATCAGCAGTATGTTAAGTTAAGACAATAAAGTCGTTCAATAATTTTTACAATTTGTTTATTTCGCCGACCACCTATTGGACATGGAATCCGCCAAAATAAGCTATTTTTTTTTTAAGCAAGTTTTCCCATGCATGTAGATGTCATGTATGCGAAATATGTAATTACTCATTTCTTTTAACCCAGACAGTACTGAACCTTTGACATCAGTGTGATAAAATAACCTTTTAGTTCATTGAAAAATGGTAGCTAAAATGAAGTCAGTATAAAACCAGTATTTGTAAAACTTCCGAGCGAAGTGGGAAGTGGTTAAAAAAAAAACAAAACTTCTTCATAAAGAAAAAGGAACAGAAAGACAAAAAATTAGAAAAAAAAAAAAAAAAAAGGAAGAAAAGAAATAGAAATAGAAATAATAAGGAAAGAAAGAGAGAATAATAAAGTATCAAAAGAAGTTCTCGATCTGCGACAGACTCCCTATGCGACTGTGGCATTGAACCGGTGCATATAAAATGTATTGAAAGGAAGGAGAACCCACTGAAAGGTCCAGTGGTTAAATAACAGAAAAAAAAAAAAAATTATAAAAAGAGAAATAAAAAAAGAAAAGAAAGGCAGAGAGTAGAAGCAAAAAAACAAAAGAGAAAAATATGACTTGGCTTTAAAAATATGGTGAAAGCAGCTTAATCTGCATATTTCCCGGAGAAAAGCAAGAACCCTACTAATGGTCCGGGATCTAGCTCCGGCGAGTATCGGATTCAACGACAGAATAGGATTTATAAATACGCACGGATATCATCAAAGTCTCTGTTAATGTGTATCGATTCCTCCAGAGATGCGTTTTTAAACCTAATGGATTTTCTTTAATTTCTGCATCTCCATTACTTAGGATATGCCATGTTTTAAGTTCAGCCAGCATTAAGGATCTTGTTTGCTTCACTCAATCAGGGCGCATCGCATATTTACAAAAATGCTTGTATCGGAAATACGATGGCAAATTGGTTGATTCCGGATTCTTTCGATTCAGTATTATTTTGAAGCAACAGATTTAAAAGCTCCCCTCTACTTCTTCCATCTCGGAGTTTACTGAAGGATATGTAAAGTAAAGTAATAAAAGACATTCTTAAGTGAATGTTTATATTTCTTAATCGCATAGATGCATCTTAAAGAAGTGCATCTTTGTTAGAAATTTAAAAGGATTGCCTAAATGGAATTTTTTTCTCTATCAAAAAAAAAAAAAAAAAAAAATAGAGCTCATTTTATACTAAAGTTGAGGAAAGAATACTTGTTTATTCGAACTCCCTTTAAATATCCATTTTTAAACTAAATATTTGTCTTACGCATGGCCTGGTTATAACATGTGCAACTAACGTGTGAAGGGCTGGGGTTTGAATCCATTGACGGTATTGTTGTCATTGCTTTCAGATACGAGGAGATTGGATGTGTGATCGGGACAATGGGAAACAGTCTTGAATAGATAGTCAGGCTGTCTTGTGGCAGTTTTCGGGTTTTTCTGTTTTTCTCTTTCTCTTCAGGTTCGACACGCGAATACAGGGCAGTTACCCATAAAAGTCCTCCCGGTAGACTTTGTCCTTTCTCGTTGGGTATAGCCGAGATTCGGCGATATTTCATCTTCACTTTCCTAGTTGGTGGGGATGAAGGAGAAGTGTGCAGAAAAGAAAAGCCAAGAAAAAGTTGACGTGCAGGAGTTCTCAAATTCGAATCTTCTGCGATGTAAGTTGCAGACTGCTTTCGGGAAAGAGGGGATTCGATGTAATTGTGACAGCTTCTTACATCGATAGTCAGGCTGCCTAGTGGATGTTATCTAATTTTCCTCCAATACAACCTTCGAATGCGGAATTCTTCGCCAGGATTCGAATCAAGAAGTATGTATCCCCAAAGGCCAGAGAGCTGGTCAATTTGCCAGCAGGCCTAACAGATTTGGGAGAGAGATGCCCTTTATAGTTTGATCAACAGCACTTTTGAACTAATGTTTCTCTTGACGTACGCCCAAAGTTTAATGAAAAGTTTTTCAGGCCAACAGATCTATGAGGCAGAGGCTTGGCCCGGTATCTCAACATTGAGTTTCGAACCAAACTCTTATGGTCTAGAAACCCAGCGTGCTGTTTCAGTAGGCCGCTCTGTCCCAAAGAGTTGTTGCATTAGGGGCCTGAATGGCCGAGTGGCTAGCGCTCTGGCGCTCGGTGCTACATGTTTCAGGTTCGAGTCCCAGAGGCGCCATGGATGTTTGTGAGGGGTTCGGTTCTCTTTAAACCACAGTTTCCGGTCTCATATGACCGTAGAGCTTCACAGAGCCCAATCAGACTTCTTATCCACATCCTTCCCAAACTGTAAAGGGACAACTGAGCTCTTGATACAGTGATGTGGTGTGGTGTAGTATTGGTGAGTGGTTCGAAATCCACGTTAAATTGCAGGTCCTGGCCTAACGAGCCTAAAGCGTGCACAAGATGACCGTAGAGTGACAAACCAAATCAAAACAAACCCATCGTTTGACAGTGTTATTGCAATGTTGTTTCAGTGTGTGATAGTTAATGTGAACTAATGAAATATGGAAGGCGCCCATTTTTCCTGTCGGATCGTAAATATTTAGGCGGATGGAAATGCGCGCCCTTTCCGTCCGCCGGGGATGAAGGAGACAGAAAGAGACGGAGTAGGAGCAGGAGCAGGGGCGGCGAGTGAGTAGCGGAGCAGAAAAAGGATCCGCTAATCCGCCCCTGCGAGTTCACGGCTCCTTGGAGGTGATTTATGGGCGGCCCGAATCGAGTCGGTGGGCGAAATCCGGAAGTACGACAAGGCGCTGATTAATAGGGCGGCCCCCGCAGAAGTTTGTCCGCGCCGCCCTAATCTCGTTAGACCTGACCGAAGAACTCGAGTGCGGCATGTCGGACGCCATTTTCGAGGGCGCCGGTCGCGTTGGGATGGGGGGGGGCTTTACCTCTTCACTTCAGTTTTAAGTGAAAAGGGTTTTAATTTAAAACCACTTCATTGCTGTCTTCGATAATTCGCGTCGCCAATTGTAAATTAGGGTCCGTGGCCCCAGGCCTGAAAGTTCCCCGCCGCCTTTGCTTTTACAGTAGCCCATTTCATAATCTTTCAGTTTTATTTTTAAAAATACAAACTTTATTTTTCCGAGATGGGGCCAGATGGCCCACTGGTAGCGCTCTGGCACTCGGTACCGCAGATTTCTGTTTCGAGTCAAAGCGGATGTGTCTTAATGATTCAGAATCCATGTTATACCGGCGAGTAAGTCTAATAGGATCGTATAGCGTTACGGGGGTAGTGTTACTCAGTGTCCGTAGCCTATCTTCAAGCTACACGTGTCCCCTGGGTAATGCTGAATGAGTCACAGTAGTGCAGCCTTTGCTTATGGCATAAAAGACAACTGTATAAGTATTGACAACTGCATTAGAACAATAAAAAATAATTAAGGTAAATATTTTAGAAAATTATCTTTTTTTTTTTTTTTTTATTTAAAAGTAAACACTTATATATTTTAGAAAAATGTTTCATTCTGAATTTTGTTATTTATTGCAAACTAAAAAAATCAGAATCTTTATCAATAACATGCAAAAATAGATACAAGAAGACTATCGTCTGGATTTTCTTTTTATGAGTCTACGATATTTATTGACGAACACATTCTATTTTAAAATTATGCTAAACCAAATAAACGGCGCTGTTTCTAGATAAAACATTGAATTGCGCAAGCCCGTTTGGATGAACAGATATCTATTTGTGAGCAAATGTTTTCTATTCATGAATATGAGAGAAATCGATGGATAATAACTATTTGTTTATTCACTTTTTCGGCTGGTTAGGAGTAGCAAAGGAAAAGAAGTCTGTGAATAAGAAGCAAAAAAGAAGGCAGAGATAAAAAGAGAAGTATACATCTCTTTACAATAGTACACAAAAGCAGCTCTTCTCTACAAAAGCATGATGCAATAAATTCTGCACCGAAAACATCCGCTACACTCTTTAATGATGAATTTATTCTAGACAAAGTGTGTTTTTATTAAAGTTTGTTTCTTCAAATATAATGAAGATTTGAAAGGTAATAGCATTGGTATTTAAAACTTTGCCTATTTTATTTTATCTAATTGCAATGAAACTCAACTATAAATATTTTTTTTTTTAAATAAGCATTTATAAAAAGGAATAGTAAAACATTTCTATTCAGTTTCATATGGGCAAGAAGGTTTTTAATAGCAATTGTTCACAACATAGAATTAATATTACTTATGAGCTGTTGCATTTAATTAATATTACACAAGCATTTTACTTCATCCTAAAATATATCGATACATGGAGTAAGATTTCAAGACACGCGCCCTTTTCAGCCATAGTAATTTTTGTAAAAGATGACCATAGTTAATTAGAAGTCAGGATGGTTGAGCGGTCTAAGGAGCCAGTTAGCGCTCTGGCTCTCGGTGTCTCGGGTTCGAGTACTGGAGGTGCCATGGGTGTTTGCAGTGGTTCGGAATCTACTTTAAGCCGCTGGTCCCGGCCTCATATGATCATAGAGCGTCACAGAGCCCAATAAGACTTGTCACTCATCCACATCCCTCCCAAACTGTAAAGGGGCAACTCAGCTCTAAGCACAGTGATGTGGTGGGGTGTAGTGGTAGTACCACTAAAGTAATTCCATTTTAACAGAAGCGGCTCGCAGATAAATATTTATTAGCAAAATTTGACCAGTAGAACTTCACGGACTCAATGAGTCCTCTTTAGATCATGCTGTCAAAGTGCCCACAAAAGTAGACATTCATGCATGTTTAATCTGGATAATATCATCATAGAAAAAGAACAGATCCACGCTATCCTATCCATTGTGGCGCATAAGTCCTTGCTGAAGTGAGAAAGGAAATATGGGGTTCTTGGAAAAATATTGTATAGAAGTTCCGCCAAGAATTATTGTAGTAAAATGACGTGTGGCCTGGAAATGAGTGGGATATGCCTCACAATTTCGTTAAGATGCAGGAATTCATGTGCCATTACATTGAATGTCGAATTACTATTGGTGGCAACTCTTTCGACCACCTGTTATGAAAAGTTTAATCTTTAAAATGTTTACTTCTTTTGATTTTACCCGTATTTTTCATTTAGATATTATCGGTATATTGAGGCCAGAATGGCCGAGTCTCTAGCGATCTGGTGCTAGGTGCTACGGGTATCAGGTACGAGTCCCGGCGGTGCCATGGATGTTTGTAGTGGTTCGGAAAATCTCTTAAGCCGCAAATAAACTTTAAGCCGTAGGTCACGGTATTATATTCATATCTTTGTATAATTAAATTATCTTTACGTAATTTATACAATACGTCCAATCAGACTTATCACCCACATCATTCCCAAACTTCAGTATAGGGGCAACTCAGCTCTAGGTACAATGATGTGGTGTGGTGTAGTAGAAGATGATTTGATTCTAATTGTCAAATTTTTTACCCATTAACACTGAACAATAACACTAATGAGTATTGCTGGTTGAAATTTCAACTATGGCACCAATAAAAGTGAGTGAATTGTCGAAAGGCATGTCTCACTTCTTGTTTTAATATTTTATAATTAGTTGACGTGACTAAAATAAGTGAAACGAAAACGAACTTCATCAAAACTGCGCACCGTAAAACTTCAAATGCGGCACCATATTTTGAGGCATCTGGGAATTCATTCTTGGAAGCAGTGCCCGAGTATCCCCGATATCCGGGCGCGACGAAGATTTATCTTCTTTTTCTAACTTGCGACTCGGGTGTTGTTCTAATTCGCGAAGCAAGGTTGCCGACGAACTTCTTCAGAGCGTGAAATAAACCGATCGGGAATTTGAATAATGGGGCCGGGCCCGGGCCCTTTGTTCCACGCACACGTTGATTGCGAGGCCCGAAGATTATGAAGGTGACATTTATGAGGAAAAAATAGCGGCTCTCCCTCGAAGCAGTGGGATTTGATGAGCAGAAATATTTAGATAAATCGCTCTACATGCGAGACTTCTGTACTTTCGAGAAATGTAAAGATAAATCGAAATGTTTTTATTCCTTGAGGTGTTCAATGTTTGCTTTTATATTTATTAAATAACCAACGATGAATAATGCTACACAAATAGCTCTGCACCATTTTTGAATTACTTAAGATAACGATTAATACAACGTGTTCAATTTGTTAATGATCTATTCAAACTAAGAATAGGATATAAAATTATTATTCATTATTCTTTTCATTATAAAATAAATCTAGAAATACTTGTAAGATGAATAATAAAATAAGTAAATCAGAAAGAGGGTATATTAAACGATCAATATTTATTTCAAATGGCAAGTTTACAAGTCAACAGATAACATTACAAAAAATAAACGCAAGGAACAAGATAGAAACAAATGACATCAGTGAATCCATCCACTTAATTGTGGCAATCCAATAACGCTTCCATAAAGAAACAAGAGGCAGTGCAGAACAGAAGCAAGGTGATAATACATGCCCATTTCTTTCTGGTTAAAACATAGGAGGAGGACGTAGGACAGGAGTCTGGGAATGTACTTGCAGAGACAATCGTGACCACAGCAAAGCCGTAGCAATGCTACCGATGGTATTGGGACAAACCATCCAAACTCACACTGAGAGCCATGGTTGAAGATCATTTTGCCGTATCAGACGTTGTCCGGCGTGCACCACGAAGAGGTAGATCTACTTTGCACACTAAGTGATCAGTATTAGCATCATGATTTGTTCTTCGAAAGAAAAATATTTATCTTTTCTTGTTGCGACTGCACGAACTACGGCTTGACATTGCATATACCAGGCAGGCTTCGTATTTTCATCTTTTTTAACACTCATCGGATCTTCTTCTGGTCTTACAGACTTATCGTGGCTGATCCCGAATAACCACGAGATTGTTTGATTCAGATTCGTCTGTTAGGCCTGAAACCGAATTCTTACAGTTTCAAAGCCCGAAATGCTTCTTCCAAAACCTCTTCTGTCTCTAAACAATGAAGAAAAAAAGTTGTTTCTTTCTCTGGAACAGCCTTTTCTAGGATCACGAGAAGAAACTTCAAAAAGAAAGGGTAATGTATACATGAGACGAAAGCTAAGCGTAATCAGAAGCTCCATCTCCTTCAAGTAGGTATAATTAAGTGCGCGGAGGATTGAAAAAATAAATAAATAAAAAAACACTAGCTTCGTCAAAGTATTTTAGCCCATCCTTTGATGTGGGGTGAAGTCATTAGACCGAACCGACCCTCCAGAACAGGCAAGGAGCTATTTAATATGGAAATATCATTCATCTCTCGGCAGGAGGAATCTTCCTCTTCGGAAAACCATTTAAATTTTAAATTTCGCCCACTGTCTCTCGCCCTTAACAGAGATCGGCATTAACACGGACGCTTATTAATCTCGGAACCCGACCCATAAATAAAGGTTATCCTGATTTAATGAATACAAATGAGCCCTTATCCATGCCCGATGAAATTATTTCCCGGATTTCGAGGAAAGAAGAAAATTTTTCTCTCTAATACATCATATCAGTCCATTGGATGTGGAGGAGTATTACGATTTGGAAAGGCTTCTCCAAGTCTTTCTGGTGTTAGGAATGTAATGCCGAGGTGAAAAGGCACGAAATTTATGCTGAATTACAGAATAAATATGCATCGATGTTTTTTCAAAAAATATTTAATGCATATTAAAGAATTTCAAAACATGAAAACTTTGAAAAATAAAATCTACTGCATTTCCATAACGAAACTTCAAACTACTAAGTTTTAAAGACCTGCAGACATTCTTTGAAAAAGAACAATTGTCCACTTCTTTTCAGAGAATGTCTGCAGGTCTTTAAAACTTAGTAGTTTGAAGTTTCGTTATGGAAATGTAGTAGATTTTATTTTTCAAAGTTTTCAAGCATTTTGGGGGCTTTAGTTTCAGTGTATGTGACAATTTATAGTTTTACTATTTGTATTTCTGGACTACTGCATTGTTGTTGTTGTTCTAATGCAGCTGACAATACAGAGACAGTTAATCTTTATGCCAAAAGCAAAGGCTGCGCCGCTGCTACTCATTTGGCACTGCCCATGCTAAGGACGCAAGTAACAATACCCCAGGACTACTGCATTGTAAAAAGATTAATTTATTAATTTTCACGTATGCAAACTCACCTAAAATGCAGTTTATAAAGAGGTTTATATAAGATACGCTGGTATATTTATGAATTATCTTTCTATAATTTGAGAAATTCAACGTCATCTAAGAGGCATATATTTGTGTGCATTTTTGTTTCAGCATTCCTCAATTTAACGCCTTAAAAATAAATCCGCTTAATATCTTTTTTGCTAAAATAAATTTATGCTGAATGTAGAGATTTAATGATTATCAGCATTTTATCTATTAATTATCTCAATGAAATCATCTAACTTGTTTTTATTTCCTTCTTCTACTCATACTCTAAAGTTGTAATTCTTTGTTTTTTATTTATTATCGTATGTAGTAGATATTGTATAATTAGATATATCATCTGTCGAGTTTTCGTTCAATCAATAAATTCAAATCCTTGAATTTGTCTTAATAAACCTTTAACCAAAACCATATAGAAACATATTTCTGTGCAAACAGATGAAAACGTAATAGTAAAAACGCATCACACATTACTAAATATTTTGCTGCACAACTTTTGATGAATAAAAAAATATCTCTTTCCTTCCCTATCAGTTCAAGTATCATCGTTATTGGATTTGAAGAGACTCCTCGTTCTATTAAGGCACCCGAAATGAACGACGCCATTTTCCCTCTCGGTGATCGAAACCAAAGTTCATGTTACAAATCAAATTAATGGCGTAAAATACCGCACTGTTTTTGCGCGCGCTCGAACGACGCAAATCTTATTACATGTCCGCCAAACGCCGGCACAGACGAGACTGAAGAGATGGAACGAAAAGAAGAAAGAAAGAAAGAAAAAAAACAACATGGCGGGAAACAAAGACATCCCGAGTAAAAATGAATGCTTTTTTTTGTCCTTCAGCTCAGGTGGAAGCGAATCACTTACAGCAGCAGCAGCAAAAAGCATGGCGCATAAATTCGATTAATGCTAATTGAGAAGTTCCGCTTTTTTTTTTTGGTTCTGGAAAGGATGTTGGGTGTTGTTTTTGGAAAATGCAATACGACCATGAAGAGTAAAAAAAAAAGAAGGATTCGTGGTCTGTTTTTTGTTTTTGGTGGCAGCAGCAAGTTCACATGTTAATCTCAAACTTCATTTCATTAATCTTGTTTTGCGGAATTGGATGTTGGACAAGGGATTTTCTTTCTTTAAATTTTACAGTTTGGAATGTTGGCTGGAAAATATTAGTTTAAATGCCATGGTTCAGATTCTGAATCTATAATGGGCTCCAAAATAAAACAAAGAAAAAAATTAATCACTGCTCACTTTGTGCATAGAAATAATTAGATAAAAGAGGTTCAGGTAAATTAAGAATAATTTTATAAGACAGCAGGAATTGACTGTTACAAACGATGTTCTTGAAATACAATATTAAAGCAATAAAGGACGAAAATTAGGCAGATGAAAAACAGACTAAATATTCACAAAAATATTCTTTTCATTTTACAGCTGAGTGAAAAACGTTCAGTAAAAACAAACAATCAAATTATTTACTGTTATGTCTAGTCCTCAGTGTCCTGCAGTGCTTGACGGACATCCCATGAACTCATGGATGGAGGAAAAGTGGAATGTTTCTGTTGTGATGGAGCACTCGTAGGTAGAAGTCTGACTTGGCTCCGTGACGCTCTTGCAGTCATATGAGACAGGTACCTACGCCTTAAAGTGGAATCCGAACCACTACAAACATCCAAGGTACCGCCGGGATGGACCAAGGACTCAAATTCGAAACCCATGGCCACATAGTCCACAGGCCCAATTATTAACTTATCCCTATTATGAAATGCTTCCTTCAGTACTATTACTAATAAAATCTGCAATTTGTTTTGGCAAAATATGTTTATTATTCCGCTGGCAGAGTTCTTATCCATTTCATTTTGGCAATTTCTTTTTCAAACTGTTTGCATTTGGCCAATGCAAGTGTATAGTTAAAGGAAGGAACAGAGTGAAAGCCTTAAAGATATTCGAAGTGCGTGTACACAATGAATATAAAATAAATAAATTAAATTAACTAAATAATACTAATTTTCTAATAACCTTTAGCCGCATCTAGATATGGAATTCTGTATGGAAACTTTACATATTCTTGGCTTGAGCGCTGGTAATAGGAAGTTTCATCTCTTTTAAAATAGTGTTAAAAAAACTTTTTTTTTCTAATGTAACTGGTAATACAGACAGCTATCTTTATGCATAAGCAAGGTTACACAGCTGTTACTCATTTAGCACTATCCAGGGGGCAAGTGTCCCACATGTAGCTGGGTAGTGCTAAATGGCACGTCATTAAAATAAGTTCCAAAGTGTATTCATGGATGGCACTGCAAGTGGCCTAAAGAAAGTGAATTCGGCTGCCAGTGATAGTTTGACTCGAAATAACAACGTATTTGACATGAGTTGCACATTACAAAAACTGTAGTGTTCAATGTGCTGGATTGTTTCGGTTTTTGGACGGAAAAAATGACTTCCAAGTCATTCAACAGATGGGACAATGTGAGTGGAAATCCCATCCACCATGCCAAGGTCATACCCAATTAGATGGTAAAAATCGGTGGAAATTTTTTTTTTTGATGGCATACCGTTTTCCCTTTCTTCAAGTATCTTCAGTTCAAATCTGAACATAATGTGACGAATGGTTATTTCTCACATCATTTTGAAAGTGAAACTTTAATTATAATAACCCTAGATAAATTCATGGAATATTTATTAGTAAATAATAAATATTCCATGAATTTATCTAGCATGTCAAAGATCACAGGCCGCACTTTAGTTTAAATTAAATGAATTTCCTTCACTCAACTTAACTGATGAATTATGATGATTTTTAATTTTGTATACTGTTCTAAGAAACACAATGCACTTTATCAAGTTTGTTTACAAAAATAACAACGACAAGAAATTTCTAACTTTAACACCACAATAAGAGGTTCTGCAATGTCGAACGTAAATAAATACGAAAACCAACCCAATAAAATGTATATAAACGAGGTATAAAATGGAACTTCTACACAGGGAATACAAGAATGTGAAATAACTTTCTTTATTCGAACGACCCATCCCATTTGCCCCGTAATGACCCCTTCCCGAACCGATGCCATCTTTCCCCGAATTATAGGCTTCCGTCACTCCGATATCTTGAAGCGAATAAATCAGGCTTCTTACGAGGGAAGGAGCGTAATTTCTTTTATTATTCATCATTTTCGGCGATGATCGTCGTTTAGAGCGAGCGGCCCTGTTGAATCAAAGGGCAGGCTCTATTAGCTTCCTGCCCGTTTAATCCTCGGAGCGCCCTCCCCCCCCCCCTGAATAATAAACTCATTCCGAGTTCTTTGAAAACACGATTTTCCGAAATCGTAATCTAATGAAAGGCAAGTAAAACGAATGAATGCGTGTCAATAATCCCATCATGGCCCGAAGAGACGAGTCCACTGAGGGTGACCACCATTCCTGTCTCGCCGAATAGCCACTCTCTCTCTCTTTTGACCAACGATGCCACTGATAGCTGAGGAGTACATTTTGCTGCTGTGATCTAAACCAAGGGTGGCCAACCCGCAGCCCTCTTTGAATAGTTTTCCGGCCCGTGAGATGTATCACATTTTTACACAATATATTTATTTCAAAATGGCCAAAGTAGGGAAAACCCATATATTAAAAAATACATTATGTGTGCGTCCATAGAACTTAAATCCAAAGATCCTCAGATCCAAAGTTTTTTGATGGATTTTTGGTAAAAGTCATCCTACGTCAGGTTCATTGAGGGAAACGACACAGAAAAGAGATAAAATAAATTTGGTAAACTTTTTACTTATATATGTATAGTAATATTAAGCACTATTTAAATTATTAGCATATAATTACTGATGCCAAAGGAGTAATTATTTTTCTTTTTTTATTTTTATAGGATAATTTCGTTTGGTATACATCCTGTGTGGTATAAAGCCAAAAATCTGGAATCTATTAAAGACGCTTTATACCAGAGGGTGGCCAAACGCGGTCCGCCTTGAATATTTTCCCAGCCCATGAGATGAATCACACTCTTAGAAAATATATTTATTTTATAATGGTCAAAATAGGAAAACGAATGTATTAAAAATATATCATGTTATGCGTACCTATATACGAAAACAAACTGTCGAAATTATGAAAAAAATGAGCTTTGATTTTAAAATAATATTCTTGAGAATATAGGACCTGTTTTATTCATGAGTTTACAGTTATGAGTTCACAAAATAATTAAATTCTATTCTGCGAACTCATGATGCGCGCCCATCTTGGAGCATCTAATATAACAGGTTCTATATTTCACTTTAAGTGACTTTTTTAACTTTTTTGATAGTGATTATCTAATCTTCTCTGATTTACTGGAAGACACCTACCTTGCTAAAATACGATGACCTTGACAAAATACGATGACCTTGACCCATAAATGACCCATTGACCTTGCTTCTAGGGGCAATTCATTTACCTTTATAAAATCTCATAATATCGTTGAACACTAAATTGCGGTCCTGAACTGCCGAGTGACTAACGCTCTGTGCCACATGCTTCGGGTTCGAATGTGCAATAAATCCAAACCACACATAATTTTTTTAAATAAGCAATCAGGAAAGAAATACTGAAATATTTTCTGTTCTGTGTCACATTGAAAAGCAAGATTTTAATAGCAATTGGCCACTCATAACATTAACAGGAGTTACTAGCATATTACTTGCTCCTGAAATACATCGATACATATAGTAGGCAATAAAAAAAACATATTCTTTTATGCAGATATTAAAGAGGACCCTAGGTAATTAGTGCTATTTAGAGCAGTATATAGCTAGAGCTAGATGACACGAAATTCGGTAGAGGCAATTTTTTAAATTGTTATTCATTGAAAGAGATCTATAGTAATGGACAATTGTAATGAATTGCAATTTTATGGACAAGCATTCTCGACTCACAAATAGCATCTTCAAAGGAATGCGCATTGCTTTACTCGTTAAAATTTTCTTTAACACAAGGTTTAAGATACCAAGTACGGAAACTTAATAAGATTGACCTCAGATTTAATATATTACCATGTATACAGCGCAATTCAATTACTAGCACAGTCCCAATTCTAGTTCAATAGGCAAGGAGGTACGTTGCATTTTACTTTAAGATCCTCGAGGATTATTTATACATCTTTGTGTAAAGTAACATTTCAGGTATTGTAATAGATGTCATCGTTTGTTTGTGGAGCTGGAAGTGGGTGGGGTCGAATCGAGTCACAAGTCTAAGAACACAGAGATTTATTGTGACGTGCAGAAGTACCACAATTACAATTAAAAATAAACATTTAACACACAACATGTAAATGTAAAGAACATTCAATTAAAGATTAGTGGAAGGAAGTCACTTCTAGATCTCGGAATGAGAGTGGAATTTCACCTGCCGCTGATTTTTGGACATTGTTATTCTTCCACAATCCTCCTCTCCGAGTCTTTATAAGCCCGTCTACCAGATTTTGTGACTTTCAGTTAGTTTGATTAAGCTTATAGATGACCCTTCGTTTAAAAACTAACCTTCAGATCACAGAAGATCTTTTCTCTATGGTAAGATGCGGCTTGATGGCTAATTGACTGGCGCTCTGGATTTTTGTACTACATGCTTTGGGCTCAAATTCTGGCGATTGTATGGTAGGTAATTAGTGCTATTTGGAGCAGTATATATCTAGATATAGATCAAACAAAATTTGGTAGAGGCAATTTTTTAAAATTGTTATTCATTGAAAGAGATCTATACCGCTTTGCAATTTTATGGACAACATTCTTGACTCACAAATCACATCTTCAAAGGAATGCGCATTGCTTTACTTGTTAAATTTTTCTTTGACACGTTTAAGTTACCAAGCACGGAAATTTAATAAGATTGACCTCAGATTTAATATATTATTACCAGGTATGCAGCACAATTCAATTACTAGCACAGTCCCAATTCTAGTTCGATAAGCAAAGGAGTACGTTGAATTTTTACTTTAAGATCTTCGATGATTATTTATTCATCTTTGTGTAAAGTAACATTTCAGGTATTGTAATAGATGTCGTCGTTTGTTTGTGTAGCTGGAACTGGGTGGGGTCGAATCGAGTCACAAGTCCAAGAACACAGAGATTTATTTTGGCGCACACAAATACCCCAATTATAATTAAAAATAAACAATATTTAACACACTGCATGCACATTTAAAGAACCTTAAATTAAAGATAAGTGGAAGGAAGCCACTTCTAGCTCTCGGTACTGATGACAAACGGAAGGGCCTGTTTTGTTGTACGTCCTCTCTGGCAAGAGTTTTGATGCCTACTGAATATTTCTTCTGCGTGACACAAAGGGCGCTCTTGCAGTTCGTAAGAGGAAACACAGTTGATTAGGTGGAACCACGGTTACAATGCGTAATTCATTGTTATGACTGCTGAGCATTGTAAAGCATGCGATTTTCACCTGTAGTTGATTCTTGGACATTGCAAATTTTTGAAAATTCCTTCTTCCCGAGTCCCCGAGGAATGAGAGTGGAATTTCACCTGCCGCTGATTTTTGGACATTGTTATTCTTCCACAATCCTCCTCTCCGAGTCTTTATAAGCCCACCTGCCAGATTTTGTGACCTTCCGTCAGTTAGATTAAGCTTATAGATAGATGACCCTCCTTTTAAAAACTCAACGAGCTATCTTTCAGATCACCGAATACCTTCCCACTATGTTAAGATGGTGACCAATTGGCTAGCGCTCTGGCCGATGGTACCACAGGCTTCAGGTTCTAATCCTGCAGATGGCACGGATGTTCGAGAGGGGTTCGGAATCCACGTTTAACCGTAGATCCCGGTCTAATTAACCCAAAGACTGCACAGAATGAAAGTAGAGTGACAAACCAAATCTATGTTAAGTAACGAATAAAATCACAAAGAAAAAAAGTATAAAAATAAATAATAAAAGAAAAATGAAAAGAATGAAGTAAAAAATAAATGGAAAAAAAGTATTAAAGTAGAGTAAAAAGAATATAAAAAAATTAAAGGAAATTAAAGAAGAGTAAAATAAGTATTAATAGTCGGAAATTAAAAATAAGAAAAAAAAAAAAAAGGAATAAAAAGTAAAGAAAAAAATATGATAAGAAAAAAGATTAAGGCGAAGAAGTTAAAAAGAGTAAGGAAGGTAAAAAAAAGAATTAAAACAAAATCATTTCTTTGTAAATAAAACAAATAATGATTTTGTAAAAATGGTTACTTATAATAAAAACAAATAAAAATAATTCATCATTTTGTCAGATTTGTAAGGAAAAAAATCTAAAAGGCTATTTCGGTGACCCCCAATGGCGAATTCAGTGCGGGGCCCTCGCTTTTGGGGCGGATATCTGAGCTTTCGAAACTGCCCGGAATCCTATTTAAACTGCGTCGGGGATGAAAATGGGGCGGCTCCATTGCGGGAATGGCCCTGTCTCATTTGCGGCGCGTAAGCCCTTCATCCCCGGCCGCCGCCCCGATCTGTTTTATATTCGCGATAAAAACGACTCGCAAATCGTTATTTTTCATTAAGTCGGACCCCAAAAAGAAGGAAGAAGGACCTTTTGTTTGATCTCTCCGTTCCCCGAGGATGAAGGTGGATTTAATTAGGACCGCACATGGTCTGGCCGTGAATATGCATTTCTCTAAGAAAAATAATTTCCTTTGTCGAATTTCGGGGGGGCAGTATTTCTTGAATATTAGTTAAAAAAAAAAAGTTTTTGATGATTTTTTTCTTTCAGATGTCATTTTGAGAATACGCCATTCTGTAAGATGCGCCGTACGATATTTTCTTCTTATTTTTTTCAATTCCTTCTATTAGCTCACACACGCTCCCTATATATATCTTGTACAAATTTTCAATCGTTCATAAAATATTTTTTATTCATCCACTCGAGTACAAATACATTTTTTTAATGATACTGGTTGTGAATACAGTTTTTCAGATATTAATTAATTAATTTTAGTTTTTTTAGATTTAAGTTGCTTGTATCTACCAATAGGTGGCGCCAGGTAAACTTAAAAAAATGAATGAAAATTATTTGTAAAGGACTTTCTGCAATAGAGTGAAAAAAAGTAGAATTTCCTTTTAAATTTTTTATATTACTTGTTTAATGTATATTGCCCATGAGTATTCTTCGTAAATAAAATGCATGAGGTCATTGCAATGTTAATATTCTGAAATATAGTAGTGTGAAATTGTAATGTTAATATTCTGAAATATAGTAGTGTGAAATTGTAATGTTAATATTCTGAAATATAGTAGTAGAATAAAACATATACATTCTCGGTGGACTGTAAAAACTCAACTCCTTTATTCGAAAACCAAATGCACTCTGTCCTGGTTACATTTCTTTCTCCTTCCAACCAGCTCCAGCCCATGCAGACGAGGACGTTTATATCAAATGTTTTTTTTTTTTTTTACAAATTATGTATGTCGAACAATTTATCCATGAGGCAACATAGTGATATATTTTTAGTGAGCAGTCATAGTGTGATGACTAGGAATATGATCTGATAAAATTTAAATCAAATTGCTGATTTGATTTAAATTTTACTAAACACATATCTAAACATAACTAAGACATATCTAAACTTATCTAAGACATATATAAACATATCTCACACATATCTAAAACAATCTATTCAAGATGTACCAAAAAACAATTGAAATCCACCTCGTTATGTTTCGACATCGATATCATGTTACAGACTGAAGATTCGACCTGTTCCATTTTGATCCGAGATTTGCCGCTGTAAATTCAGGGAATAAGAAATCGCGACGCCATTTTCTCAAAAAAACTCTCTCAAAACTCTCATCCGGTGGGATTTTTGCTCTGCAGATTCAGTCAAAAAGTCTCAGTGGCGGCCAGAAGCACTTTCTTTTTCACCCCACAAAACTGACGATACATAAAAGAAAAAGGGAAAAATAAAAAAGGGGGTCAGCTGGTTTTTCCCTTTTCTTCGAAAACAACAGCGATCTCTCCCGAATTCTACGACACCATAAATTTCTTCCGAAAAAGTTTGTGCCGTTGTCCATCTGAGCCTCGGTCCCGCGGGCTGTCCCAAAATATAAAAAAAGAAAAAAAGCATTAGAAGAAAAGAATGAAAAGTTAAAAGCGAAACAAAGAAAGCTGACTTGGCTCTAAAGAATACAGTTCTAAACTTGGCTAAACAAATCCGCTTAATCAACTGGATCCGCGGGAAAAATTGCAATACCAGCAATGCAAAAAAAAAAAAAAAAGTCATTGCATTCACTTAGATTAAGACTGGCAATCTGCTTATATAACTGCCTCAATACAGTGAAATTGAGTTTTAGTTTTTCTTAGTTTTAAAATAAAAGTTTCAGCTAATAAAAATAAAAAAATATGATTGTACAATAAATAAAATATCGCAAGGATCCAAATCTCTCCAATATCCAAATCTAATTCTTCGTTAAAATATAATCCTTTAAACATATAAACTTGATCAGTTGTTCATATTAAATTGAGAAATTTCTTTTACGTTAAACTGTTGGTTGTTTATTTCATTTGATAATAAAATGAAAAGAAACCTAAATGCAAAAAAGGTAAAAATATATTCATGTGTAGAAACACATTAAAAATGAATATTTTGTTTTGTAAAAATAAACTTTGAAATTTTACAAACGCATATTTACAAATGTTACTTTATGGCTTTGCTACACAAAATGATTGTTTTATATTGAATACTAAGAAAATTTTGAATAGCCAATAATAATTACTTTAATGTTTAACAAATTAGGTGTATTAGAACCAGTAGAGTAAAATTTTAAATACTGAATAAAATTTTAAAATTTTAAATACTTTTCTTATTCTATAGTTTTTAATAAGAATGGTTCTCAAGATATAATAATTGAATCACCTTTCATTTGTGTAAATTTATTAATCAATTTGTTCTTATCAGAATAAACACATTTAAAAATTATTGTTTCAGTGTTTTTAAAATATCCATGATGAAAGCGGTAAATATTAAAAAAAATTTTTAATGTTTTTTATTTAATTTTTTATAAAACATCTTTTATAATTTTTAAATTAATTTTATAATTTAAGCGCAACTTAAAAAATAAAATATTTTTATTGATTTTAAATTCAATAAAAATAAGAATTTTTATGTTATACTGAAAATAATTTTAATTCTATATTCTTAGCAAATTTAATGCAGATCTTGTTACAACATTTCTAATATACCGGGTGATCAAAAGTCAGGACGAACTTTAAAAAATGAATAATTCGAAAAACGAATCAAGATACAAAGATACGGTTTGCACCAAACGGATGGAAAAGAAACCGGGGTTTGTGTGGCAACGAAAAAAAAAATAGTTCCGTTGGGGACAAACAGATGGCGCTATAGTGTTTTATTGCACCAAAAAGATGATTTACAAGTGAAAAATTTTCACAACTTACAAGTCAGCTTAATTACAGTTAATGAGCACTACAGTAAATGTTCACTGTGCTGTCCATCATTCAGAAGTACAGCTGTGAGACGAGTCACCACATCGTTCACAGCATTTAGTAGCATTTCTTGCGTTATGGCTGACACATTTTGGCGGAGGGCATCTTTCAGTGCTGCTAGTGATGCCGGTTGGTCGCGGTACACTTTTGACTTCAAGAATACCCACAGCCAAAAGTCACAGGGTGTCAGATGGGGCGATCTTGGAGGCCATGCGTGATTAAAGTAGCGACTGATAATGCGATCTTCCCCAAATGTTGAGTGTAGAAGACGTTGCACAGGCAGAGCAATATGAGGTGGTGCTCCATCTTTCGTAAAGGGGACTGTTTGGAGTGCCTGTCGCGCTTGCAGTTCAGGAATAATGTTGTTCTGTAACAGTGCTACATATCGCTGACCAGTGACAGAAACTGTTTTGAAACCCGTCTGTGTGACTTCCTCGAAAAAATGGACCAATTATGAAATCAGCAGTGAAGCCACACCAGACTGTCACTTTAGGCTGCTGAAAGGGTACCTCACAAATGCATGTGAATTTTCTGTGGTCCACACACACAATTGTGGGTGCTAACAGCGCCAGAGAGCGTGAAATGCGCTTCATCTATCCAAAGCACAGTGTGAAGCCAATCGTGCTGCTCTTCCATCTTATTGAATACCAAATTCGCAAAACATCGGCGAGAGTCGAAGTCAGGAGGTTTCAGTTCTTGCTTATGTTGCAACTTGTAGGGATACCGTTTCAGAGTTATTCGCAATGCTTTCCAGACACTGCTGTATGACACTCCTGTCTGCCTTGAAACTTCTCGAGCACTGCACTCCCCATGTGCAGCAACCGCCGACATGGATTGCACCGTTTGCTCCACTGTCGTGGCAACAGCAGCGGTTGAGGGACGTCCACTTCTTTGACGTGACGCCAAAGAACCTGTAGCTTCAAATTTCTTCATCATTTTCTTCAATGCACAAGACGTTACTGGTCCTTTGCTATCTCGCATACATTTTATGTAGCGATATGCTCGCAATGCCGCAATGGCGCTTTCGAATCATATAATAAAAGTTTAACTAAGAGGCTTTCTCAACTATGGACAGCATTTCGATGCATACAAGCTACGACTACCATTACCTGCTGCAGTTGCTCCTTTTTATATCACTTGTTGCTTTGCATAATCCTACATCAGAAATCCGACAGCGCCATCTGTTGGTCGCCAACAGAACTATTTTTTTGTTGCCACAAAAACCGGTTTCTTTTCCATCCGTTTGGTGCAAACCGTATCTTTGTATCTTGATTCGTTTTCAGAATTATTTATTTTTAAATTTCGTCCTGACTTTTTGATCACCCGGTATTTTACTTTTTATTTTGATAAACTTTTTTTCTCTCTGATACACTCTAGTTCTAATACATTCACATTCTAGTTCATCCCTTCCATTTTATATTTCTAGATGGTAGTCCAGAATCAAAAAGAAAATATGAAGTAAATGGTTTAAATAATACAAAAAAATTAGGATTGTTGATGTCTAACATGCTTATAGAGGTTTGTCAAATCGGAATTTTTCCCTACATCAAACTGTAGCGATATCCGCCTAAGAACTCTAGCAGCCCAATAAAATTTAGCCTCTGTAACGTTGTCAGAATTAAAAGTCACAAAATCAAGTGCAGTGCATGTTATCGAATGTAAAAGTCCATGGCTTCATCCGACGAGTACATACATAATGGTAGCTACACCCATGCGGTGCAAAGTGTTTATTCAGAAAGTCATGTCCTGTCGAGAGTCGGAAATGCGCTGTAAGAGCTGAACGGGGCAGTCCATTGGGATGGGTGCTGAATCAAGTCTATTCCCGTTTTTATCAGTTGAAATGAGTCTTCTGTAGATTTGTTTTAAGGGTCAAATCGAAATTTGTCTTATTTGCTCATGCCCGGCTGCGTCGATTCCTGCCAAGAATAATATAATGTCTTGGCTATAAAACACACTTCAGAAGACGGTTCTTAACTCAGAAAAGGCTGAGAAGAGGGAAAGGGTAAATATATAATATTATGTAAGGATGTAATCTGTATATCATAATGCTTTCACAATACTCGAGAATGGATATTGAAGATCATTACAGTAGAAAGGCTATCCGGAGATAATCCCTCGTATCACCACCACTGATGCATGAAATTTGCAGATGTTGCTGACTTGATACCGAACTACAGGGGTTCTATTTGGGAATCTGTCTGTAGGCTAAAACTGGACTCATTGGGGAAGAGATCGATTACCCATCGTGTTTGCATCCAATGCAGATGTTTGCTGGCTTGATACTGAATTCTCCTAGAGGTAATCTTCTGGAATTTGTTTGTAGCTTAAATCAGAGCTCCCTTTAAAGGGACTGGTAGCCTATTGTTGTTTGCATTCAATGTAAATGTTGCCTGTTTGATCCAGAGTTTAAAAGATGCTGCAAATCAGTAAACGCCTAGAATTTGTCTGTTGGCTAAAAAGTGACTCGTTGGTAAATATACTCATTGGTACATCATTATAGCTGCTTCAAATGCAGATTGCTGGCTTGACGCTGAGTTCTAGAGGTTCTAAAGACCGGTAAAATTTTGCAATCTATTGGTATTATAAACAGGACGCATTGTTAATGGGCTCTCTACTTGTTGTTGGGTTAATTACTCATTACGTGCTGTTGTTGTTGGGTCAAATTGGGTTGAATTGGAGCCAATTTAAGTAGTTTTTTTCTGTTTGAAGTCCTCAATAAACCAGTCTCCTTGCATTCCTCTGAACTGTATGTAGCCATTTTGAGCAGCTTGCCAAAATACAGCTTTTTCTTTTGAAGCTGGAGTTTGAAAATTTGTCTAGCGCTCTGGCGCCACAGGTTTCGGATTCGAGTTATGTCGGTACATGGTTGTTTGAATTGATTCAGAATCCACTTTAAACTGTAGGTTCCAGACTAACACTGTCGCAGAGCGTTATCGTGAGGTTAAGTCGGTCTTCAGCCCTCGTAATTCCTTTAAAAGTGAAGCTGTTGTACCCTTAGCCCTCGAAGTCGCCTGCGATGAGGTACATTGGACCTGGTGGACTAGGCTTTCCTGCACCAGGGGATTGTAAATAAACATAATATATAGTTCATCTAATGTGACATTGTACTTTGCAGGCAGAGAAAACAGCCAACTTGAGTTGTTGTGGCTAGAGGAGATTGACATACTTTTCTTCGTAATATTCTTTTCATTCACTTTGATACCGATTCCACAAGCGACAGATGATAGAATGGTTGACATTTCAAGGCAAAAGCCATTTCCGACTGTCTCTGGCCTTATTTTAGACGATAAGTCGTTTTAGTAGTTCTTACAATTCTTTTATTTTGCCAACAACCTATATATGGAGACAGAATCCGCCAAAATAAGCTATTTTTGCACAACATATTACTACGCAAAATGTTCCCAGTGCACGAGCTGTCCTATATACAAAATATGTAAATACTCATTTCTTTTTTTCCAGGATAATATAATTATATGTTTGTTGCTTAACTTTTTAACATCAGTGCAATAAAAAATCATCATCAGTGCAAATCTTTTAGTAAAAGGTTAGATAGATAAAGATAAAAGATAATTTTTACCATCATTTTGACATCAGTGCAAACCTTTTAGTAAAAAGGTTAGATAGATAAAGATAGATGGATAAGAATAGATAGATAAAGATAAAGATAATTTTACCATCATTTTGAGCATCAGTGCAAACCTTTTAGTAAAAGGTTAGATAGATAAAGATAGATGGATAAGAATAGATAGATAAAGATAAAGATAATTTTTACCATCATTTTTGACATCAGTGCAAACCTTTTTAGTAAAAAGGTTAGATAGATAAAGATAGATGGATAAGAATAGATAGATAAAAGATAAAATCATTTTTGACATCAAAACCTTTTTACCATCATTTTTGACATCAGTGCAAACCTTTTACAAAGGTAAAAGGTTAGATAGATAAAAGATAGATGGATAAGAATAGATAGATAAAAGATAAAGATAATTTTTACCATCATTTTGACATCAGTGCAAACCTTTTAGTACAAAAGGTTAGATAGATAAAGAGATGGATAAGAATAGATAGATAAAGATAAAGATAATTTTTACCATCATTTTTGACATCAGTGCAAAACTTTTAGTAAAAAGGTTAGATAGATAAAGATAGATGGATAAAAATAGATAGATAAAGATGAAGATAAATTTAACCATCATTTTTGACATCAGTGCAAATCTTTTTTAGTAAAAGGTTAGATAGATAAAGATAGATGGATAAGAATAGATAGATAAAGATAAAGATCTTTTTTATCATCATTTTTGACATCAGTGCAAACCTTTTAGTTCATTCACAAGTATAAAATCAGTATTTAGGAAACATCCAGGAAAATGGAAAGTATCTTAAAAAACAAAGCATCTTCTTAAACAAAAAGGAATCAGAAAAAAAAAAAAGAAATAAAAAGATAGAAATTAAAAAAAAAAAATTTAGAAATAAAAACTTAGAATAGAAATTAGAATTTAGAAATAGAACTTAAATAATAAGGCATCGAAAAAAAAAGTTCTCGATTAGCCACAGACTCCATATACGGGGCTGGCATTGAGCTAGTGCATATAAAATGTATTGGAAGGAAGGAGAACCCACTGAAAGGTCCAGTGGTTAAATAACACAAAAAATTATAAAAAAATGAAAAGAAAGAAAGGCAGAGAGTGGAAGCAAAAAACAAAAAGAGAGCTGACTTGGCTTTAAAAATATGGTTTCCAACTTCCATTGTCTAAGCGAGAGCCCGTCTTTCTGCTGACAGAAGCAATTCCGAAAAGCAGCTCCGGTTGTTTCTAATTTGATTTTTTTTTTTCTTTCTTGCTTCTCTCAAACAGCTTAATCTGCATATTTCGGAGAAAGCCAGAGCCCTACTAATGGTCCAGGATCTAGCTCCGGCGAGTATCGGATTCAACGACAGAACAGGATTCATAAATACACACGGATATCATCAAAGTCTCTGTTAATGTGTATCGATTCCTCAGAGATGTGCTTTAAACTTAATGGATTTTCTTTAATTTCTGCATCTCCATTACGTAGGATCTGCAATGTTTTAAGCATTAAGGATCTTGTTTGTTTCGCTCAATTCAGGGCGCATCGCATATTTATAAGAATGCATGTACCGGAAATGCGATGGCAAATGGTTGATTCCGGATTCTTTCGTTTCAGTATTATTTTGAAGCAACAGATTTAAAAGCTTCGCTCTACTTCTTCCATCTCGGAGTTTACGGAAAAATGCGTAAAGTAAAGTAATGAAAGGCATCCTTAAGTGAATGTTTATATCGTAAATGGATACATGCATCCTAAACCGGCGAAAGTTTGTTGGATATTTAAAAGGATTTCTTAAATTGAATTCCTTTCTTTTCTATCCAAAATAAACAGAACTCATTTTATGCTAAAGTTGTGGAAAGAAATGTTGTCACACAAACTCCCTATAAATCGTCATTTTTATACTGAATATTTATCTTACGCCTGGCCAGGTAATAACATCTGCAGCTAATGTGTAGGAGGGCTGAAGTTTGAATCCGTTGACGGTATTGTTATCACTGCTTTCAGAGACGAGGATACTGGATGGTGATCATGACAATGGTAAACAGCTGTCTTGTAGAAGTTTTCGGGTTTTCTCTTTCTCTTCAGGTTCGACACGCAAATACAGGGCAATTACCCCTAAAACGTCCTCCCGGTAGGCTTTTTCCTTTCCCATCGGTGGGTTGTCTGGGGTATAATCGGGATTCGGCGATGTTTCCTTCTCACTTTCCCTAATTGTTAGGCTGGTGGGGGTGAAGGTGAAGTGTGCAGAAAAGAAAAGCCAAGAAAAGTTGACGTGCAGGAGTTCTCAAATTCGAATCTTCTGCGATGTAAGTTGCAGACTGCTTTCAGGAAAGAGGGGATTCGATGTAATTGTGACAGCTTCTTACATCGATAGTCAGGCTGCCTAGTGGATGTTATCTAATTTTCCTCCAATACAACCCTCGAATGCGGAATTCAGCGCCAGAATTCGAATCTGAAACATGTGCCACCAAAGGCCAGAGCGCTGGTCAATTTGCCAGCAGGCCTTACAGATTTTGGGGAGAGATGCTCCTTTATAGTTTGAGCAACAGCACTTTTGAACGAATGTTTCTCTTCACGTACTCCCCAAGATTAATGAAGAGTTTCCCTACAGATTTATGAGGCAGAGGCTTGGCCCAATGTCTCAGCATTGAGTTTCGAACCAAAGTTTTGATCTAGAAACTCAATCTGCTGTTTCAGAGATTGCTTCGTCTCAGTGGCGGCCTGGTGGCCAGTTGGCTAGAGCTGTGCCCTTTGGTACCACAGACATCAGGTTCGAATCATGGCGGGGCATAGATGTTTGTACTGGTTCGAATCCACTTTAAGGCGTAGATCCCGGTCTCCTATGACCGTAGAGCGTCACAGAGCCCAATCAGACATATTTTTACCCCCCTCTCCATCCATCCCAAACTGTAAAGGGGCAACTCAGCTCTCAGTACAATGAGATGGTGTGTTGTAGTAGTAGTTGTGGTACCACAGGCTTAAGATTCAAATCCTAATGGTGGTATGGATGTTTGTGAGTGGTCAAAATCCACTTTAAACTGTGTAGGTGCCTGTCTAATGAGCCTAGAGTGTGCACAAAATGACCGTAGAACGACCTACCAAACCAAAGCAATCGTCTCACAATGTTATTGCTGTTTCAGAGTGTAATAGCTAATGTGAACTAATGAATTATGGAAGGCGCCCATTTTTCCAGTTGGATCGTAAATATTTAGGCGGATGGAAAGCGCGCCCTTTCCGTCCGCCGGGGCTGAAGGAGACGGAAAGAGACGGGAGGAGCAGGAGCAAGGGCGGCGAGTGAGCAGCGGAGCAGAAAAAAAGGATCCGCTAATCCGCCCCTGCGAGTTCACGGCTCCTTGGAGGTGATTTATGGGCGGCTCGAATCGAGTCGGTGGGCGAAATCCGGAAGTACGACAAGGCGCTGATTAATAGGGCGGCCGCCGTCACAGTTTGTCCGCGCCGCCCCTAATCTCGTCAGACCCGACCGACGAACTCGAGTGCGGCATGTCGGACGCCATTTTTGAGGACGCGGGGGATGAGGGGGGCTTTAACTTTTCACTTTAGTTTTAAGTGAAAAGGGTTTGAATTAAACCACTTCTTCGCTGACTTCGATAATTCGCGTCGTTGATTGTTAACTACGGTCCACGGCCTCAGGATTGAAAGAGGCCTGTCGTTGATTTTACAATGGATATCTCATTAGATTTTTAAAAATAAAAAATTTATAATTTTGGATATTTTCTATTTTTATTAAAATGGGCGTTGCGAAATATTTTCGAAATTATGGGGCCTGATGGAAGTATGGCCAGCTCTCTGCCGCTACAAGTTTCAGATTCGAGCCCTGGGGGCGTCATGGATGTTTGTAATGGTTCGAAATTCATTTTAAATTGTAGTTCCCTGCCTCATATGATTGTTGGTCGTAGGACTGACAACCATACCCAGTAAAATTGTAGAGTGTTGTGGCAGTAGTGCGTCTCGCGTCCGTAGCCTATCTTCAAGCTATACGGGCTCCCTGGGTAGTGCTCAATGAGTGACAGCTGCGCCGTTCCTTGCTTATGGCTTAAAGATTAACTTTCTCTACATTGCCAGCTGCATTAGAAGAAAAAACCACCCACTTGATTGCTGACTTTAATAATTCGAGTCGCTGATTGAAAACTAGGCTTCCCCAGGGTTGAAAGGAGTAAAGGGAAAGAGGGCAAATAAAAAAGAGGCAAAGGAAAAGAAGGCAAAAATAAAGATATATAACTCTTTTATAACAGATGCTCTACCACCAACCGTAATTCCTTTTTAACAGATGCAACTCATGAATTAATGTTATCAGCAAAATCTGATCACTAGAACTTCACGAATTCAATGAGTCTTCCTTAGATCATGTTCTTAAAGCGCCGACAGGAGTAGAAATTCATGCAATTTAAATCTGGAGATCATGGTGGCCAGAGAACAGATTCATGATACAGTATTCAATGTGGTCCATAAAACCCTGCTGAAGTGAGAAATGACATATTTCCAATATTTTCCTAATTGATGAAAATATTTGAAATATGTGGTTCTGGAAAAATATTGTAGAGAAGTTCTGTCAAGAATTATTACAGAAAGGTAGAGGACGTGTAGCCTGGAAGTGTTTGGGATATACATGGCATTTTGTTAAGATGCATGAATTCATTTGTCCTCACATTGAATCTCGAGTTGGTGGCCCGCACTTTCGAGCATTTGTTAAATGAAAAGTTTAATCATTACAATGTTTATTTCGTTCGATTTTACCCGTCATTTTTATTTAACTGTTATTTGTATATTGCCTATATGCTAGAACTTACATACGCTCTTTTTGAAGAATATTCAATTACAAAATTTTGACCAACCCTCTACACTTCTGGCAGATATTTTAAAAATATTCTGTACACTCATGATGTGCATTGCCGTTTTTGACATTATCTCATATGTAGTGTAATGGCCAGATGGCCAATTGGCTAGCACTCTGGCCGTTGGTACCACAGGTTTCAGGTTCTAATCCCGGCTGTGGCATGGATGTTTGTGAGGGGTTCGGAATCCACGTTAAACTGTTTCAGGTCTAATTAACCTAAAGTGAGCACAAAATGGCCAGCAGAGCGACAAACTAAACTAAACAAATATAGGGTTCATTTGATTTCAATTGTCAAATTTTGTACTCATTAAGAAGCAGCAATTACCAATAATGAGCATTCTGGTTGAAATTTCAACTATGGTACCACGGCAGCACCATTAAAAGCGAGTGAATTGTTGAAAGGAAAGTTTCACTTCTTGTTTTTAATATTTTATAATTAGTTAACGCGACTAAAATAACTGAAACGAAATGAAACTTCATCAAAACTGCGCACCGCAAAACTTCAAATGCGGCACCACATTTTGAGGCATCTGGGAATTCATTCTTCGAAGGAGTGCCCGAGTATCCCCGATATCCGGGCGCGACGAAGATTTATCTTCTTTTTCTCACTGCGACTCGGGGGTTGTTCTAATTCGCGAAACAGGGTTGCCGACGAACTTCTTCAGAGCGTGAAATAAACCGATCGGGAATTTGAATAATGGGGCCGGGCCCCTTTGTTCCTTGCGCACGTTGATTGCGAGGCTCGAAGATTATGAAGGTGACATTTATGAGGAAAAAATAGCGGCTCTCCCTCGAAGCAGTGGGATTTGATGAGCAGAAATATTTAGATAAATCGCTCTACATGCGAGACTTCTGTACTTTCGAGAAATGTTAAGATAAATCGAAATGTTTTTATTCCTTACGGTGTTCGATTTTTGCCTTTTTATTTTTTTATTATATAACCAACGATGAATAATGTTCCACAAATAGCTCTGTACCGTTTTTGTATTACTAAAGATAACAATTAAAACAACGTGTCCAAATTGTTCAGAATCTGTCCAAGCTAGAATAAGATCTAGAAATGATTGCAAAATGCAGATTGCAAAATGATTGCAGAAATCTAGAAATGATTGCAAGATAAATAATAAATTTATTCTTCCCCGTTTACACGGTGAAATTGGAAAAATATATAAGAAACATATGTGCCAAATTTTAAGTAAAAACTGAGAAAAAAAAAAAGATTTTACTGTCTACCTCTTAAACCACGTCTTCAAAATGAACATTTTAATAGAGGCTAGCTGTTTAATGGGATCTTTTACTGGATGTACATATGCGCCTTTAAAATTGATAGATGTCTGCATACTTTACTGATGCGACCAGAAATTGCTTGCAATCTGACCAAAGAATGTTGATCTGACTAAATCAGGGAACCCGTAATTTTCCCCGTCAAATTCAGGAAATAATTCAACTTTGTGATTTATTGGCAGAGATGTGTTTGGAGTGTTGCACTGATCGTTTCAAGAGACACCATTATTACTCAGTTATATAGAAAAACATCAATATGCTCGTTCTTAAGATGGTGCAATGCAATTGGTGATTCCTTCATCCTATAGGACGATAATGCTGTACCATGTAGAGAGTGGATGATTACTGCCAATAACTATTTTCATGGATAATTCATGAATAATTAATTTCAAGAAAAAATTATGGTGTCTATGGATTGTAGACTATAATCTTCGAATTGGAATCCGATTAGGATTGTATGAACCTGTTATTGTTATCCCAAACAGGGTGAATCGGGAAATCTAATTATTTTTATCTAAAGAGACATAGTGCTGCACTTGATTTGTCCTATGCATCCCTCGAAGGTTATCCATGCTATGATTTTAAGCAAGAGACACTGGTGTCGTGCCCGTATATGTAGCTGTTACAGATAACATACTGCAAATGAATGTAATCCCCATTTAATTTTGATAATATGTTTTTTATGTTTTCATATTTACATCCTTTAGAGAGTCGCTGTCGCCACCATCCGAATGGCTACTGGGAACGATTACCTACAAAGCATCTTAGCCTCGCTGATTAGCTTAGCTACAGCAGCTAAGCTTGACAGCTTAGCGCCCCTAGATCACCGGGGTCGCTGATTCGGCAACCTGCCCACCTTGCTCCGACTCCAACGGCACCACCTGCCATCCTGCAGTGCACTTGACGATGTCGACCACGACAGACTGCGAGGGGATGACAAATCTTTACTGGACGGCACGGCATCGAGTGGCAGAGAGGGCCACGGGCGGGCGTTGGCTGAAAAGAAGAAAAAAAGATGTGTATTTTCAGGAGGGTAAATAGGTTTATCCTTTTCCTTTGGTATCTCATTTGTAACGCCTTGTTTGATGAAGGTGTATGCCAAATTGTATTAAATTGCAATGAATAGAAATTTTAAAATTCGAATTTTTCAGTGTACTTGTGGTAAGGTGTATTTTTTAAGAGTCATATTTATAATAAATTTTAATATGTAATTTTAATTTTACATAATTAATTTAATTTTACTTCTACTAAAATAATAATAATAATAATAATAGACTTATTCACTGTTTAGCGTAAATTTTAATTTTTTCTTTTTCTTTTTAGAAACCAAAAATATTTTTCACAGTAATGATTACATCAAAAAATATTATACAGATATATTGTTTAAAAATTAACATATATATATATAAATATATCTAGATATATTGTTAAATAATTCATTTTTGTTAATTCAGTTAACAAAAATGAAGCAATTATTTATTACTTTTCTATCAGTATTCTTATTAATTAATTTTTGAGGCATTTTCCGACAGTTGTGTAAGCAAACTTTGTGTTCTACTTCGTCATTCTTCCTCTTATCGATGGAGTAGGCGGTTGTGTTTTTACCTCGCATTAAAACAGGCGACGCTGTCAAAAGTGGAAAAATGTTGAGTTATGCTTCCTGCACAGAAGCCATAAATTATGTTTTGGCGTCTGTGCCGAGTGTGAGTTCGAACCCTCACCCCTCGCTCGTTCATCACGGGGCGGTCCCGGCCACGTGCAGAAGAAGCCCTGTGCAAACACAGAGGTGGCCTCTCGAACTTTCTGGTTGGGAGGTGGACTCCGAAAGAATCTGTCATGTAAACAGTGCATCTCTTTTTTTCTTCTGGAATTCATAACTTCGTAACACTGTTCAGTCCAAAGTTATTTTCCTTCAACACATATGACGTATTTTTCTTTGGTATGTTTTGGTTTTGTTGGGAAAATATAATTAATTTCCTGCCTACAAATGGTGGATTATATTCTAAAAAACTCTTAATAGTCTAGCAGGGAAGCCGCTGTATACAAGTGCAGATATTTTCTTTGAGAGTTTCATAAAGATAAGTTTTATAAAAAGGTTTTTGACAAAAAGAAATTCGCAAACCTCCGTGCGAATGAAAAGTAAACAATTTTCTTACTTGTAATAAATAACTATATCAGTTGATTTGGTTCGTCGCTCTACAGTCATTTCTTGCACACTTTGGGCTAATTATACCGCGACCTACAGTTTAATGTGGATTCCGAAACCCTAATAAACATCCATGTCATCTCCAAGATTCGAATCTGAAGCCTGTGGTACCAAAGGCCAGAGCGTTAGCCAATTGGCCAGCTACATGCTAATTGAGGATAATGGAAGGATACAAAAATTAGACAAATAGGGAATGGCAAAATACATCAGTGTATTTTAGTCTATGATAACGAGCTGGATTCGGCACGGAAATCGTTTTTAAAAATCAAATTTTAGCAGGTGGATCTTCATCGACTGAATTTATGGTAAAAATAAACAGTCTATGTTGACAAATAGATTAATAATGAGGCTTCTTGAATAAGTCTTCTGAGAAACTTCTGCTTTAAAATAGTTTGCGTTTAAATTCGATGAATAAATAAAGTAATTTATTCTTTGGGTCAACAAGATTTTATTAAAATTCATAAGCATTTTGATTCCCAAGCCATCTTTTAATAGCAATATTTTCAAAACTTGAGAAATTAAAATTTAAACTTTGGAACAAGGGTTCAAAACTTTGTTTCTTTGAAATTTTAAAGGCTCAGAAATTTTTATTATAGTTAAAACCTTTTTACGGAGGGAGTATAAGTTGAATGTTAGAGTCTATGGATTATATATATTGAGTATTAGATATGTTATAGGTAGTATATACTGAATATTAGTAAAGGCGTATAGAGTAAATATTGAATATGAGATGTGATGTATATATTGAGTATAAAATAAGGTGAATGGAGTATATATTGAATATTAAATAGGATATACAGAGTTATTGAGCAATAAATACTATGGTGTATGGATCATTAAATAAGATGCATGTGGTACAAATTTAATATTAAATATATTGAATGTAGTATATACACTGAAGTGACAAAAGTCATGGGACAGCAATATGCAAATTTTCAGATGGCAGTAGCATCGCGTAGAACAGGTATAAATGCGCAGTGCTTTCGCAGAGCTTTCATTTCTGTTCAAGTTATTCATGTGAAGAGGTTTTGACGTGATGATGACCGCACGACGGGAATTAACAAACTTTGAAAGCGGAATGTTAGTTGGAGCTGGACGCATGAGTCATGCCATTTCGGAAATCATTAGAGAATTCAACATTCCCAGATCCACTGTGTCAAGAGTGTGCCGAGAGTATGAAATTTCAGGCATGACATCCCACCATGGACAGCGCAGTGGTCGACCGCCTGCACTTAACGACCGAGACCGGCGACGTCTGCAAAGAGTCGTAAATTCTAACAGACAAGCAACACTGCGTCAAATAACCGCAGAAATCAATGTGGGACGTACAAGGGACTTGTCTGTTAGAACTGTGCGGAGAAATTTGGCTTTCTTGGGCTATTCCAGCAGAAGACCGACTCGAGTGCCTTTACTGACAGAACGACATCGCTTGCAGCGACTCTCGTGGGCACGTGAGCATATCGGTTGGTCCCTAGATGAATGGAAAACCATGGCCTGGTCCGATGAATCACGATTTCAGTTGGTAAGAGCTGATGGTAGGGTTCGAGTGTGGCGCAGACCCCACGAAGCCATGGACCCAAACTGTCAGCAAGGCACTGTTCAAGCTGGTGGTGGCTCCGTAATGGTGTGGGCTGTTTTTCATGACATGGACTTGGTCCTCTTGTGCGACTGGACCGAACATTGACTGGAAATGCTTATGTTCAGCTACTTGGAGATCACTTGCAGTCATTCATGGACTTCATGTACCCAAACAACGATGGGATTTTTATGGATGACAATGCGCCATGTCACCGGGCCACAACTGTTCGCGATTGGTTTGAAGAACATTCTGGACAATTCCAACGAATGATCTGGCCACCTAGATCGCCCGACATGAATCCCATCGAGCATTTATGGGACATCATCGAGAGGTCTGTTCGTGCCCAAAATCCTGCACCATCAACGCTTTCACAATTATGGACGTCTATCGAAACAGCATGGCTCAATATTCCTGCAGAAGACTTCCAACGGCTTGTTGAGTCCATGCCAAGTCGAGTTGCTGCACTTCGCCGGGCGAAAGGAGGGCCGACACGATATTAAGAGGTTTCCCATGACTTTTGTCACTTCAGTGTATTTAGCATTAGATAGGGGAGCATATTATGAATAATAAATATAGTGTATGTAGCATATATTATTAAATTTGGAGTATATATTGAGCATTGAATATGGTATATGTAGTATATACTGAGTATTAGCTGTAGCGTATGGAGTAAATGAGTATTAGATGTGGTGCATGGAGTACATATTGAGAATCAAATATGGCTCGTGGAATATATACTGAGTATTAGATGTGGTGTATGGAGTAAATGTTGAGTATTAGATGTGGTGTATGGAGTAAATATTGAGTATTAGATGTGGTGTATGGAGTATATAAATATTGACAATCAAATAAGGTTCATGGAGTGTATACTGAGTATTAGATGTGGCGTATGGAGTAAATATTGAGTATTAGAGGTGACATATAGAGTACATATTGAAAATCAAATAGGGTTCATGGAGTAGATACTGAGTATTACATGTGGCGTATGGAGTATATATTGAGTATTAGATGTGATGCATGGATTATATGGAGTTTTAGATGGGATGTATAGAATATAAGGAGTAAATATTGAGTATTAGGATGTGGCGTATGAATTTAATATTGAGTATTGAATGTGGTTCATGGAATATATATTGATAACCAAATATAGTTCATGGAATATATGTAGAGTATAAAGCATTGAATAGAGTTTATGTATTTTATATATGGAACAATATATAACAACAATATGGAAAATTATTTTATTATGTTTTATCTGGAATGCACATTTTCCGATTCCGAAAAAAAGGAAAGGCTCAGCAATTAACGTAATTCCACCTTTCGTCAAATGAAACTGGCAAGTGATATGTGCGGTGATAATTCCTGTGTGGCGGTGGAGATAACGGAGAGATCAGCGGGCGGTAATGGAAAAACGATATTTTTGCGCGCGTTGGCGACGCGAGTGAATGAAAGGGCGGCATTCAATTTCCCAATTCAAATCCTTTCCTTTCAACAGTTCCCCATTATTTCACGGGACGAGATAACATTGAGGCAGTCAGATACCGCATATAGAGGGAAAGATGATACGCTGTACCATTCAACGGTTTTTTTTTCTCTTGCAAACATCATTTAAACGCCCATTTAAAACTGAGCCGCTGTAAAAGAAAAATTTCATTTTTCTTTTCACGGAAATAAATTTTGTTAATGACTCTTCCAAATATTACTGTTGATTTTGAAGCATTTGGGTTGGTTAAAGCAGGCTAAGGCCGAAAGTCTACGACCAAAATCACCCCGTGGTAGGGTAACGGAATGCCTTGCTTTCGGTTTATTATACTAATTTTAATAATAAAAGAATCCATTTTTTTATTAGAACAAAAAGCGGTCTGACTAATAGTTTGCTGAGCGCATTTATTTAAAAAACGTAAATGTGTTACGAAGCAATACATTCCGGGAATTCTCCTTCTCAAATTATCAGTTAATTTCACTGTGTGATTTCTAAAGATAAACAGATACAAAAGAAGTTATTTTGGTTATAAATCTGATCATTTAGTATTAAATAGAATAAAGCAGTACAAAGAGTTCATATGAATGGCTATTTTATTTTTGAATCAATTTGGGGTGAAATTTATTAATAGAATATAAATGTTGAATATTTAGAAAAATTAAATTTACATTCATTTACAGTTACAAAAAAAAAAAAAACCACTTCTTCTGAAAATCGTTCAATGATGGTATCGCGCCAACAACAGAGGACCAGTATTAGATTGTCACCAAGCTATCATCCCCTATGTTAAACTACAAACCCCTAAAGTGCATGCCCAAAACTCATTCTTAATGAGTTCAGCATATTCCACAGTATAATATAAATTCGTTTAGCCTCTGTTACGCCAATAAACAAAGTGGCCAATCCCGTACAAATGAATGGCAGGGGGACGTTCAAAGAGCCAACCATCGCTTCACTCCTGTCAGTGGACGGTGGCTTTTACAAAAATCAATTGAGGTTTGTTTTGTTTTGTCGCTCTGCAGTCATTTTTTTCACACATTAGGCTAATTAGACGGCCACCTACAGTTTTAACGGGGATTGCGAACCATCAAAAACATCCATGCCGCCAGGATTCAAACTTGAAGACTGTGGTACCAGCTGCCAGAGTGCTAGCCAATTGGCCATCAGGCTGCTATGCTATTCCATTGAGGTTTAGTTAGGTTTGTCACTCTACTGTCATCTTGTGCACACTTTAGGCTAATTAGACTGGGATCTACAATTTTAACGTGGATTTTGAACCACTCACAAACATCCATACCACCGCCAAGATTCGAACCTGAAGCCCATGGTACCACAGGCCAGAGGGCTAGCTACTTGGTCATCAGGCTACTAGCCAATTCAGAAGTATGATCATAAGAAGGTTATGTTTATCTCTAATTGGCAACCCCGATACATGTTTTATTATGTTAAGTACTACATGGTTAGAACAGTAAAATGCATCGAAAAAGAAACATTTTTAGATACGTACATTCAATATTATTTGATAATTAATATTATGTATATAATTATATTATTTGATATATACGAAAATTCAATTAATGTTCGATGTACTTTTAGATGTGCTTGTTTGAAAATCTTGTTAAATGTCTCCAAATTTTTTTGTATACATTCCCGAATAATATTTACTCTATTAATAATTATTATTATTGAATATTTTCTTACCTCGCCAAACTTTTCTTATTATCGCTGCACTTGTCCGTCGGTTGACATGACGTCCTTAAGACGGCAATCGCTTTTATCGCTGCCACATAATAAAATCTTAGCAAAAATGCAATTAATTATGCACTGAAAAATTAAAAGCACTCGGAAACATTACTCGAATTAGCTGCGACCGTGAGCGAAGTTACCAATTAATTAAGTCCTCCAATAAAAGGGCTGCTCATTTGAGAAGTCCATTTAAAGGGGACTCGAATAATTATGTTAATTAAAAAAGTGTGGTGTCTCGAGTTTCTTTTGAAATAATTCGATTCGCTTTTCATTATCGGCGTCCGAACGGATTGAGTGTCTCCGGAAAAGAGCCGAGTGAATCGCAGGAATTAGTTTGTGACTCGCTGTGTTTGCATAGGTGTCTTGACTCACTTTGCGCAATTAAAGAGGGTGCGAAGTGATTGATTTTAATTAAATGCTTTCTTCAGTCCAAAGAAATCTCTCGTTTGGCAGCAACATCCTGTACCAGGAACACTGGATTGAGGATGTTTATTTTTATTATTTCTTGAGAAGCACAGGTAGCTGATTTAATCCTTGCAAATGATTTTCTGAAATCTATTTATAGATGATCACAGGTTCAGGTATTAAAGCAGACGTGAATCGATAGAATTGATTTAAGTTTGCGTTGTAAATGATTGTAAAAGTTTCTACTGGATTATGCTTTTTGAATAACTAAATATGTAAATAACGTAATTTTGTAAAATTTCACTCTGTTTTTACAATGTAAATTTAAACACTAAAAATTATACTTAAAAATATACTTTAGTCCACTTTTGAATTTTACTTTTGAACAACGTGATTTATTTAAAATAAAATTATTTAGCTGATTTACTCCCGAAATCAAACTCAGCTAAAAGTTGAGAATTTTAACGCAGTATTTCTGTTTTTGTGCCTTGATTATTAGGATGTCGCGACAACTGCGTCGTTGATTGAAGGAAAGAAGAATTTTTAGATTGGATGGCCATCTTTTTTCAATTAGGTACCAATAGCTCCATTGCACGCTTTTTGGTTTTCATCCAGGGCGACACGAAAAGACAGGTTCTCTGGAGCAGACCTCCCAAAAGAGAACTCTCCTCGGGGAAAAGTCGTCTCCCCCTTCGTTGGCTTTAGTCAGGTTACGTAGCTTGACTAAAAGCAACGAATCTAGTCGTGATACGTGAATGTGTTGGCACCGTGGATTGGTGTAAATCATGCTTTAACAAAATTTTACTGTTTACTGTGTGATGTGTAATAATGTCTTTGGGGTGAATTGTTTGATTATTTTTAGGAAGAAGATTACATAAAGAACAATGAGCAATACAGTAACAATAGGCCACAAACAGTAGAGTAACAGCGAGCACTATAACAACAGTGAACAGTGACCAATATAGTAACTAAGAACAGTGACCAATATAGTAACTAAGAAAAGTGAACAGTTTGTAACAGTGAGCAGTACAGTAATAGTGTGTAGTACAGTTACAATAAGCAGTGGACAATGCAGTTTCATTTTTTGGTGAAACATCACGATTATGAGCTTTCTTTGAAGTTCTTCATCATTGTATATAATTCTGCATTCGCTGTTAATACCCTGATCATTATTCATTGTTACTGTGTTGCTTCACTGCTCACTTATCCTTTCTTTTCTACCCTACCAGTTAATTACGCTTCCTGTAGGCAGCGAACGGATGTTGGGGATGGCAATGTTTTCTTGCAGGAATTTTTAGGGGTAACTTCTCAGATGTAAGTACCCGCACACGCAAATTCGTAAAACACAGACATGGAAAAACTCCCAGAAAACAGACGTGTTAAGAAATTGCAATCTTTAACTTCCAGAATATTATATAACATATTTAAAGATACGATTGCAGATTTAGAAATTTTTTTTTCTTCTTAATATGATCGATTAATGTTGCATAAAGTAAATAAGGATGATGGAGGATCAGTGACTTACAACAAAAATGCACCATGCTAATTGCTACGAGATTTCGTATCTTTCCTCTTGCAAAGTTGCGGCCTAATGGTCAATTGGCTAGCGCTCTGGCCTTTTGTACCACAGGCTCCAGATTCAAATCCTGGCTTTGGCTTGGATGTTTGGGAGTGGTTTGGAATCCATTTTAAACTGTAGGTCCATGTTTGTTTAACCCCATGTGCACAAGATTACCGTAGAGCGGAAGAATAAACCAAACCAATTTCCAAAGTTTTTATTGCAAAATATGACATTTTTACCTTTTTAAAACTACCATTTGCAAGATATCATTTTCAAAAGATAGAGTATATATTTTCTTATATTTTTATAGCGACATACATTCAATTGAAAGTAGCAAAATTTATAAAAATGTTATGTTATGTTATTGTTTTATGTTTAAAAACCGTCAAGTTTTATTGCTGCCCCCTACATCCATATAAATGTAAAATAAGCAACTATTCTACAAAAACATTTTGAAAAGAAATCTAAAAAAAAAAAGCTTCTGGATTTCAAAGTACAAAGGAGTGAGTAGGGAGCGGGGATGAAATCAATTACTAACCCAAAACTTCCCAGTAGCTTCACTAAATTATCCATTACTCTCTTTAAGATTCCCCCTCAAAGGTATCTGAAAGTCGTCGCTTTTACCCAAAGACCGTTAAAGACCCTCTGATGTCAATCACTTTTGATATTTAAATTTTCCCCACGCGTAATTCCATACATCCTCCCCCCGATTTTTTTCCCCCCCAATCCCCCAAACCCTTTAATGCGCAGGGCTCCAAACTACTTTGGACAAAAAAGGACCTGAGAGGGAAAAAAATTCCCCTCGACTGCATGCATAAGCCATCAAACACCCTGCGCATAGACGCAGGATGAGGGAAAGCCAGTGATAATAGTGTTATGCAAATTGAGTTCTATCCCTTTCTGGAAGGGGAAAATGAAAAACAAAAAAGGTAGAAGGAACTCTCCACAAAATGGACCGCCGTAGCCCAAGATTGATGACAGAACCAGGTCTAAAAGAAAAATAGAAGAAAAGAGAAAGAATTGCGAGGGGGAGGGCCCGAAAAGTATACATTTTAACGATCCTGGAAGTTTTCTTCTTTTTCTTTTGAGAAGGTAAGGGAAGAGTTGGTGTTTCAATCTCGAGTTGCGAAATTGCAGCCTTCTCCAAATTTGCATGAGAATTTGTTTAAGAGCCTCGCTTGCTTTGGATTTAGGAATCAGGAGAAATAAGTCTTCGCCCGGGAAAGTAAATTTGGGATCTGTATTATAGTCTACCTGCCTGGGATCCGGAAAATGTAGAGTAAACCAGGGATGGCCAACCCGCGGTCCGTCTTGAATATTGTTCCGGCCCGTGCGATGTATCACACTTTTGAAAAATATATTTATTTTATAATGGCCAAAGGGTGAAAACCAATGCATTAAAAATACATTACATGTGCATCACTATATTCAAAAATCAACTGCCGAAATGAAGAATTAAATTAACCTTGACTTTAAAATAATATTATTGCTAATATAGGATAGATAGCGCCTGTTTTATGGATGACATTAACTGGATTACCACATTAAACTAATAACCATTGTCTTTTAACTGAATATGCAATCATTTTAAACAGAATGTTTTCCTAACTTGTAAAAGTCAATTTTTCACGAAAATATAGAAAAGTAGACTTTTTTTTACATTTTCACTGCAATCGACATTAAATGCATTGCAAAATTATGCATCAATAGTACTGAAAACTTTTGTACAAAAATAGTTTTACAATCGTTTTGCATTCTTTCATTCCACTGTACATGCTTGACAAAGCAATTTAAAGCTTAAAGTCTGTCCCTTTCATCAAATCCAATGGTTGGCGAATTGCTATTACAGTTTTAGAACTTTAACATCAAGTCATGTGCCATTAGAACAGCATATATGTAGAAGATTCAGTCTTATTCAGGTTGAACCAAAAAGAGCCTTCTGGATTGAGACCACATTTTGAAGATGATTTTTGGAACAAACACTTTTAACACCTTGATTGTCAGGTCACATGAGGATGTTTTGATAGTTATTTTCATTAGAGAAATGGGTTTTTCCCAGAAGGTGCCTTATTTTTTATAACAAATAGGATTGAAAAATGGTCATAAATATGCATGGTCATAATTATGTACATCCTACTGAGTGATAAAGCAATATTGAAGCATTTCTTGAGAGAATATTTTTATCCCGCGCCAGGGCGTAAAATTTTTATTAGGGGTTAAATTACCTCCATATTTCTTTAAGCGCTGGCTTGTGATGGGTAAAATTGAAAATAAGTGACAAAATGCATTATGTTTGTATGAATCATGTTGATGACGTGACTCCTCTTGTACGTCTGTAACTGTTCCTCTTCAGAACCCAAAATATCATGGACACTCTAGGGAGGAGTACATTCTTCATCGCTGTCGTAACTAACCTCCCTCGAGTACTCGTCCGAAAACTCAGCAAACACATTTGCAATCTAAAAAAATATTAAGTAAATTAAGATTTTTTTGGCATGCTGAGTATAATGGAGTTCACTTTTAGAGTAAAATATTATGATGATTATTATTATTAGGCTTACTTACTTTCTATTGAAAACAAAACTATCCTGGTATGCAATTTTCAGACAGTAATGAGCAATATTTAATGTAGAGAAATGCAGATTTTTTTCTTTAAGAAATATGTTTGATACAATTATTTAACACATAATACTATATATTAGCTATTTTTTGTGACAAAAAAGCTATGTGAAAAAACTAATTTAAAACTGTTGACATATTTTGAATGGCTGCTTTCTTGTTAGCAGCCACATTCAAATGTTTGTAGAAAAAGAAAAAAACAAAGTCCAACAGAATTGCAGGTTCTGAAGACCTAAAACTGTCAATTCTTTTTCAGAGTGGCAAAATTAAAAAGTTCAACAGAATGGTTCCTGAATCTCAAGAAGTTACTAACCTTTATTTTTATTAGTTAAGAGATGGTGATAATGCTTATTCCATTGACAGTGAAGTGAGCACACTAATCCCACGTTCATCCTTGAATAAGGAGGATGTTCTTTCTTTCTCTTTGGGGATCAGGAGCGGCTTTGTTTCCTTTTTGTACCAGACGATGCATAATCCGCGGAACAGGGCTCCCTTCGTGCCTTGGCCTTGTGCAACATTTGCGCAAATCGATGGATTATTGGGAATGCGGAAAGCATTTTCTTTGGGGATTACTGAAGCATTTATATAATATAAATGAAGATTGAGTATAAAATTATATTATATTATTAATTGTATAAAATAAAATTTGAATAATTCAGCTATATTTAAAAAAAGTAGGATAAAAGGCTTTGTTTAAGACATATGAATTAATTATTATTAAACACTTTCCTTTGTACTTATTTAATGATTTGTATCTCGAACAAAAAATGTTATACTAGAGAAAAAGTTTTTATATTAAGTATTCCAAATACGATTAATAATGTTATATTTTCACATATTGTTGATGTATTATAAACTAGAAATCAGTAAAAAATAGCTTGAAGGATTCTTTTATTATTGATGGGGGCCTGAATTAAGCATACGAACTCACTCAACGAAGAACACGGACCTCTTGAACTAAACACATAGAAAATCCTATAACAAAATTCTGTGAATCGAGCATCCAGAGACATCAAAGAAAGGACACAGAAACCTCTGAATGGAGCACACAGACACTCTTGATCCACGAACACATGACTCTCTGAACCTAGAACGCGTAAACCCCTGAATCAAGTACAGCAAGTGTCTTAACTAAATAGATAGACTCGCTGAACCCAGCCCACGGCCTCTTGGAATTAAACACACAATATTGAACCAACCACGCATAAACCTCTGATTCAAGCATGCAGAAAACCTTGAACGAGATACACAGAAACTTTTGAATCAAGCACAAGGGGCCTCCGAACTAAGTAGATTGACTCACTGAACCAATGGACCTCTTGAACTAAACACATAGAAAATATTGTACTAACACTCTCTGAACCCAGCATTCAGAGACACCGAGGAAAGAACACATGAACCTCTGAACGATACAGACAGACACCTTTGATCCAAGAACACATTAACCTATGAACCCAGAAAACCCCTGAATCAAGCCTTGCAAGTTTCTAAACTAAATAGATGGATTCGCTGAACCCTGCACACGAAGATTTGGAATCAAGCACACATAAACCTCTGAACCAAACACACAGAAGACCCTGAACAAAGCACACAGAATCTCTTCAACAAAGCACACAGAAACTCCTGTATCAAGCACAAGGAGCCGGTGAACCAAGAAAGCGGAGCCCTTCAATCAAAGACACAGAAAATCCTGAACCAAGCACATATAAGAATCTGAACCCAGCTCACGGACACCTTCGAACCAATCACAGGAAATGTCTGAACTAAGCAGATGGATTCACTCTAACAAACACAAGGACCTTTCCTGAAAAAAAGCCCATATAAAGTCTCCGAATGAAGAATACTAATCCCTTGAACCAATCAGACGTCTGTTTAAGCTACCCTTGACTCTTGATCAAGAACACGTTGTTCAGAAAATCAGTAAACTTGAAAAACCTAAGAATCTGCTTCAGAAATAAAACCATCAGGGGGAAAAGTAAAAAGAAGTTTAATTAAATTTTCAAAGATTACAATTGAATAATGACTTTTTTAAGAATCCATGGCTAATATTGCCCAACTCATTATCTAATACTATTAAAGCAGACATTTATTGGCTATAAATTTCAATAAACTTATTAACTTTTTAGTAATTTAACTCAATTCTTATCGTTTTTAGTCTCCTTAGTGACTCATTTGAAAAGTTTTCCCTTTAGGAGACATTCGTTTTGTTTAGCGTTGGTATGCTAAACTGGAATTGCTATTAACAACTTAAAAACCTTCCCATATTAGGAAAACAAATATTTCTGAAATAACAACTATTTTTTTTTTGTTTGAGAGGCAATAATAAAAGTATGAATTAGTTTTAAATAGTGGTTAGTGTTATTACAGAGACTTAATTACACAACAAAATTTTAAGGGTTTCGTTTATCAGTTTACTATTAAAAAGATTATTATAAATTTCAATAAAATATTTAATAAAAGCCAGAAAAGCATAAAACAATAACGTCTATATTAACTGATGCTTATCTTGAAAATTTTAAAATTTTCCTTTAAATAATAATTTAATTTCTTTCAGAATTTATATTAGCCATTAACTTTTTACAATTTTTAAACAAGAAAATGTACAAGAAAGAAAATGTATTACACACGTAAGAAAATACACATACTACAGTATACAATATACGTAGAATACACAATACAAATACAGTATACAATATACGTAGAATACACAATACAAATACAGTATACAATATACATAGAATACACAATACAAATTCTTTATATATTGAAAATATACAATACAAATACAATGTACAGAAAATATACAATACAAATACAATGTACAGAAAATATACAATACAAAATAGAAATAAATACAATACAAATACAGTATACAGAAAATATACAATACAAAATAGAAATAAATACAATACAAATACAGTATACAGAAAATATACAATACAAAATAGAAATATACAATATACAATAAAATACAAATACAAATACAATATGCAAACAATACAAATACAAATACAATATGCAAACAATGTGCAATACAAATACAATATGCAAACAATGTACAATACAAATAAAATATCCAAACAATATACAATACAAATAAAATATGCAAACAATATACAATACAAATACAAAATACAAACGATATGCAATTCAAATACAAATACAAAATACAAACGATATGCAATTCAAATACAAATACAATATACAAAGAATATACAAACGATATGCAATTCAAATACAAATACAATATACAAAGAATATACAAACATATACAAACAATACAAATTGCACATACAACAAAATGTATTGCACATTGCAGAAAAATATAAAATTTATATATACGTACTTAGGAGCAACACTATCTTGTTTTTATTTATCTATTCAAATAATAAACCTTCACTACAGAACTGATAATACATTCATACCATACACTAATTGACAGAATATCAAATAAGAAAAAAAAAAGAAAATGTTTTAAAAAAACTAATCATTGTTTTTACTTTTACCATTACATTCGTGAGCAAATGTTTACCTAGTCGCTTAGTGAGAAAGTTGAAATAAGTACCTTAGTACAGATGTTCATTTGTTTGAGAAAGATTATACCATGTTTAAGTACTGAACCTAATTGTTGTTATTACGATTTTGTAAAAGAGATCTTATGGGTATTGGAAGGCTTAAAGTTAAGTAAATTCTTTTAAATATTATATTCATAACATTAAATGATATGAAAGATTCGGTTCCTTTTTTAAAAAAAAAGTTTTTTTTTTTTTAATTTTCTTTATTTAAAAATATTTTAAGAATGACTTATAAGGGATCATTTTTTAAGGATTATTAAAGATTATTTTGCCCTGACAAATATCTTGTGTCATTTTAACAAATCGATAGATATTTATTTTCAGAGACTATAAAACATTGCATCCAATGTCTATAAAATGAAACAAACAATAACTAAAGAAAATTTAATATAGTTATTACATGATATATAAGAGAATGTTTATTGCTTTTCTATTTTAATCGAAACACATTTGTCATTTGGATATAATATTTAATTTTCTTTTTGTTATTTAAAATATTTTAATGATAATAATGATTATAATTATTGCTCGAATACATTTATAGTTTGTAATTATATATATACATAATAAAAATTAAATTAATTAGCAATTACATATCTTTATATATATAATTCTTCTGTAGGTATGTTTGTCACTGAACTCCTCCTAAACGGCTGGACCGATTTGGATGACATTTGTGTGTGTGTTTGAGTGGGTCCCTAGATCATTTAGAGTCACAACTACGACCCGGTAGATGGCGCTGTAATCGGATTCTTCTGTACATGTGTTTGTCCCCGAACTTCTGAACGACTGGACCGATTTGGATGAAATTTTTTGTTTGTGTTTGGCAAAACTTGGAGACTGTTTTTATGCTATCCCCTTTGTTGTAAGTTGGTCCCAGAGGGTGCTGCAGCATATCAACTTCCATATCGTTCAACTCATCGCTATGAAAATGGGTAATAATATGTATGCGAGTATGGTACATAGGTTCGCGATATCCACTTTAGTGTCACTTGCCACCAGAGGAGCAGTTCATCTTATATACTATTCAAGCGATATCCGTGAAAATGAGTATGCACCTATATTGGAATATGGAAAATATAGTCGCGGTATGTAATTTTCTGCAATGGATTTTTTTTTTTTTTTTTTTTTGGCAGGACAACGTATGCCAGATTCTGCTATATATGTAGAATATATAGGGCAGGACTAACTTTTTGTACATGTATGTGAGTTGATTTTCTTCATTAGTTAATAAAATGGCAGGTTTTGTTGATCACCAATATGCTCCGTGCTCTAATAATGTGTTTCCGCTTATGTCCCATTGACAGGTGACGAATAGGGACTTTGCCTTTTGATAGGACTACTAGGTGTAACCATCCCGCATTTGCGTGTAGTCTAGAAGAAAACCAACATAATTAAAAAAAAAGAAATTCTTTAAATATTTATAAAAAGTGGATGGATAAGTGATAAGGCATGTAAGCAAATTTCTATTGTTTTTTTAATATATTAGAACTTAATTTAATAGAGCCTAACTAATAGAAATACACAATTACGCTACTTATACAAAATTGTTAATAATTGCTGTTCGAATGCAGCTGGCAATACAGAGACATTTCATCTTTATGCCATAAGCATGGGCTACATAGTACCCAGGGGCCCATGTAGCTGGAAGACAGGCTACTAACGCGAGTCACCCTACCCCATAATGTTCTATGAGCCTATCAGACCGGGGACCTACGGTTTCAAGTGGATTTCGAACCACTACAAAAACCATGACATCGTCGGAATTCGAACCCGAAACTTATGGTACCGGGTGCCAGAGTGTTATCCACTCTGCCGTCAGGCCTAAATTGTAAGTAATTAATAATTATAATTAAAAATCAAGCGGCCTGGTGTCTAGCGCTCTGGCCTTTTGTACCACAGTCTTTAGGTTCGTATCGTGATTGTGGCATGGATGCTTGTGAGTGATTCGGAAACCACGTTAAACTGTAGGTCCCGGTCTGTTTAGCCCTCGGGTGCACAAAATGACCGTAGAGCGAAAAACGAAACCGTGGTGTTTCGAAAAAAGTAGAACGGAATATATTCGAAAATTTTTTTGTAGGTGCATTTTTTTTTTTTGTAAGATAGGGAGGAATCTTTTACTTCTTCTTCTTCTTCTTCTTCTTCAAAAAAAAAAAAAAAAAAAAAAAAAGAGTTTTTTTTTTTCATCGAGGGAAAAATAACTCTCTGGAAGACGCTTTGATGGCCTTAAATAGTACAAATTACACCCAATCCAAAATAGGCACTGAAGTACAGAGACTGCAGCCGATAGGAGGTGCATAAAACCCGTACACCTCCACAATCCTGCCCCGCGGGACAAAGAAGTGTCAATGTTTCTGGTGTTATTCCAGTGCATGGTCTCGTTGTGTGGATTCTTTTCATCGAATCTCATTGTATTTTCTCTCGTACGTCGCTCTGTAATGTATCTTGTCGCAGATCCCTTTGTCAACACTCCCCCTCCCTTTTTCTTATCTCTTCCCCTCCCCTTCCCAGGGGAGGAAGAAGATGCAATCATTGGCGAGACTTTTGAAAACTTCTTTTATTTTACTCCACTACTCTTCTTTTGCAGCTCCTTTTTCATCTTCTTGTAAAGCCTAAAAAAGTAGATCTCGCGTGGAGTTTCGTAAAATCTCATAATTTCAGTTTTTGTCTTTAATTTTTTTCATGCTTTTTTTTTTTTTTGTAATTGTTGCTTCGAATTTTCTCAGAAGTTTACAAGTTGTAAAAAATAACGCGTGAATAAATCAGTTTTTAAAAAAATATTAGTTTAATTTTAAATTTCAAATAATTTATATTTTGTGTATTAAAATGCAAAGTTTAAAGCATAATAGGGAAGTTTGCCTATTTAATTTTAGTATATATCCTCCTTATGATACTAAATAGTGGACTATTAAATTCATATGTGAGATGGACTCAAATTAATAGCAATTTCATAATTGAATAATGTGCAAAATAGGAATAATTAAGTGGCAAATAATTCAATGGTCAATGAATAGTTAAGTGACAATTAATTCAAGCGTTAGTGAATATTATTGCAAACTAAATTTGCAGATGAATCAAGCTAGTGATGAGAGAATTGCTTCTGAATGATAAGTAGTTTGCGGTTGCTTATTAAGCTTTAGACTTCTCGTAAAGATGAATTATCTTTTTTAATTCCGCTATGCGTCTCCATCGTTACTTCAGATTCGAATCCTGGCGGTTGCATGAGTGCATGCTAGTGGTTCGAAATTCACGTTGAACGGTAGGCCCCGGACTGTTTTGCCTAAAGTATGCACAAATTGACCGTAGTACGACAAATCATACCTCTGTATGACATGAATGTTTGTGAGTGGTTCGGATTCCATATTAAACTGTAGGTCCCGGTCTAATTAGCCTAAAGTGTGCACAAAATGACAGCAGAGCGACAAACCAAATCAAACCATCGTTACTTCTTGTAACGATAAAGAACTATAACGGCCTTAAAAAATAGAAATGCTGTCTGTGGTTTCATCAACAATTCTGCTGTATAAAAAAAACAAAATCTAACATATTCAGAATTAGAATCACTAATCATCATTGTACTTGATTGAATTGACATGAACATGTTGGCAAAAATAAAACAATAACTGCCTTTACGATGGGACATTTACACATTAATGAAGTATAGCCACATCTTGGACAGCTGCACTGGATTGCGTAGACATGAAGATGTTCCCAGAAATAAAGCAAGAATTCACTAACTGATGGGATATCTGAGATACGTGAAAAAGAAATTTGCGTAATTCACAACCATCTGTACTGTAGTGTTTTGATTATGTTACTACTTATAATAAACCATTATTTTTGTAAAAAATAATTTATGTGTGCACTGTATAATATTAATGTGAAAATAATGATATTCTGATAATGTTTTTGATTTAAAAATTCCAATAATTTTTCAAATTAAAAAAAATTAGCTTGAAGGCACGACTGAACCCTAATCCTCTAGTCGATTCGCGAGTGCGTTACTATTCTATCTAAATCAGAATTTTCCATTGAATGTAATTGGCCAGTTTATATACTGCGTTTGAAACTATAAAGACTTTTTTTTTTTCTTAAATTGCACAATTCTCGACGATTTCACTTTAATATTTATAGAGCTGGACTTACTTTAAGTGCATTACTAACCTACTGAGTCACATAGGCTGATTATGTAGGAGGTTTCAACAGTCATGGTACAAACTTTAAAAGGGTAGTACAACTTAATAAAATATAGATTTTATTTTCTATAAGAGTTGAGGGTCGGAAATCAAGCGTTGGTGCTTGAACACAAAAAACGAGACATAAAAACATAGTTTACTGATAACTTTATTGCAAAGTATTTTTTTGATTCAATGCTTACAATAAATGCTCAAAATTGAGTTCTCCAACATGCCTGGTAACGTCAAAGTAGTGATTGACGAACCGATGATCGACCTTTATCGCAGCCTCAATCCAGAGTCGAGCAATGAGATCCTCTATTCAGTCAATTGGAGTCTCGTAAATGAAGGCACAGTTACAAACACATATTTAGAATAGAATAAAGAGCACATCGGGACTACCAGTCAGAGGACTAGAAAGTCGTCACGAAAGGGAATAGATTGGGGCATTGTGCCTGGCTGTTGCCAGAAATTCGTTTGAGAGTGTGTTCACTCAGCAACGAATCACTTCTGATCCTACATTCCTATAAAAAAATGGTATGTTTTAGGGAGTTGTTCCTCCTCCCATCAAAGTTTGATTCATGATCGTTGAATTACACTAAATATTTATTATATGATTGCTACTTTTTTTTTTTATTTCCAATGGCAAGTCAAGTACAAGTAAAAAAATAATAATAACAAGGCAAAAAACAAATACAAAAGAATAAACATCCAAAAAATACAAAGATGACCGAAATCATTACCTTAAGAGTTCTCTAGCATGTCAGTAAAGCGTTGTCTCAGAGTTGACAAGTACAGCACATCGTTGGAGGTGGTCTGTGTCCATTGGATCTGTTGAATCACATAGAGGGCAGTCAGGGTTCGAAAAGATTTTAATGTGACGGAGATGTTCTGCTAGGCGGTCATGACCAGTCAGAAGACAGCATGTCATCGCGAATTGTTGGGTATTGTTAAAAGATCTTCAGTTTCGCAACGCTTTTACTTAATCTCATCTTGAGTTTGTTACTTGTGAATTTTAGCCATTATTTGTTTGAAATATAATTTTATAGAATATTGTGACAGTGCCGATGATCTCGTTTGAAGTAGTCTGGAACCTCTTTTCGGCCTGTTCGTTTCCAAAAATGCCACAGTGGCCGGGTGTCCACTGAAGTACCGCCCGTTTCATTTTTAAAGTCAATTCCCGCACATGATGTCTGCACTGAGAGATTTCCTCTTATGAGAGGGGCTTAGTTGAACTAATAGCCTGAATTGCGGCTTGGGAATCTGACAAAATAACCACTCTATTGAATCTATCCTCAAAAATCAGTAAATATTTCAAAGCAATTCGGATAGCCTCCACTTCTCCATCAAAAAATGTTCGATATTTCACTGTTGATGCGTAGAAAGAGTACAAGTTCGAAAAGACATGGTTTATGATATGATTACTACTAAATATTCTGATTGCGATTATACTGTTAAGTTGTTATAAAACTACTGATTGCACTACTAAAAGCCAACATTAAAGCACATTGAAATTTATTACATATTTTGATAAAAAAAAAGCAAAATAAGGAAAGATTCTAAAAATCAAGAAAATAATTTTATTTTTCTCACTTTCACCTTTGCTATTTGATTCGGCCGGACTCAAATGCTTCGATACCTTCCGATTTCCACCTTAACGGGAGAGAGAGCCAAGGAAAGAAGAAAAAAGGAAAAGAAAGAAAAAAAAGTTGTGTTTAGATGGAAAGTCTCACTGGAATGGAAGGGGGCGAAATACGAAAACGATGTCCGGCAGTCCATTGACCGGAGGGGAAGGGGGTGGGTGGAACCTAGAAGAACCTTCGTAGGAGAAGGAGACAGAAAATAAAACAAAAGGGCCAAAGTTTTCGGGGGAAGGAAAAAAAGCGAAAACAAAGGCGAAAAATCTCGGTAAATCCCCGTCGGCTTAAAGAGATAGAGCTCCACCTAGAGATCGATCGAACTCTTGCTCTTCCCTCGCTCACTCTCTTTTTTTCTTTTTCTTTTTTATTTATTTCGATTTTTTTTTTTTTTTACTCACTTATTTATTATTATTATTTTTTTTCTTCCTTTACGTTGTTCGATAGAAAAAGGGTGGTTGGAAATATAAAAAAAAAGATAAGAGAAATAAAAACAGAAAAGACAATGGCGAAAAAAGAGAGAGAGAGAAAAAAGTTTTCTGGCGAGAGTCGATTCCTGGGGTACAAAATCTGCATCGGAGCAGAACCGGAGTCGCTTTCCGTTTTGTCCCACTTTGCACCCATAGCTCACCCCCTTCCCCCACATCCGGGACACTTCCTCAAACAAGTCTCCCACACACCCCGCCTTCGAAGGGGTTTCTGCGAAGGAATAGTGGGAGGCGGAAAGAAAGAAAAAAAAATAATAATTGTTCTTTTGTGGAAAAAGGCGATTTCTCGTGTGAGTGGGAGTCGTCTGTGTTCGCGAGCGGAATCCCGCACTAGCGTCGCATCCACAAAATTCGCACCGGAGCGGCGTTTTTTTTATTATTTTAATATTTTTCTTCTCTGTCTGCATTATAAGTGACTGGAAAGTGTGACCTGCCATGGCTCGGTTACAGAAAGTAACACATTTTTTTTTTGCCTTTCTTCAGAAAATAATGTTAAGCGTAATCAGCAAAGATATTAAAAGAAAATTTCAATTGCGGGAGCACAAGAAGAGACTGTCAAGAAATAAATAAAAAGAAACCGTCATTCGTAAATTTGAGAAGGAAAAATTCTTCTAATTCTAATAATTCGCTATGCATGATAATAAAATAACTTATAATGTAAAAGAAAAAATAACTGTTAAATCTACACAGTCCAGTCACATGAATGTGACCACCACCTACTTTCGACGTCAATGTGAAATAACCCATCACAAAAGGCAGGTGGCAGCACATTGCAGTGGAATTTATATAAAGAATTCCACTTAATACCACTTAAATACCCCATTCCACACTCCGCTTAAAGCGAGAATATACAAGTGTATATTCTGGCTTTTTGACAGGTGGTCACATTAATGTGACTGGACTGTGTATATAATAGAGCATAAGGCGTAATGTAGATCTACCTCCTAGTGGTGCATCTTGGGCAACGTTCTGTATGACTAAACGGTCTACAGTTTTCAGCATGAGCTCTCGCTGCTATCTTGTTCCTCTTTTTAACAGGTCAAGACTCTCTGGGTGACATCTACAAGGCATTGGGAATTTCGATCCACCAAAATTTGTGATTTGGCAGAGCTAATGAATCGAGCACATTTCCATCGTTGCTTGACAATTCATGACGAATACGAGACAGCGAGGTACTGGCGAGATACAAAACTCTTAAGGCAATGACTTCTGTCACCTCTGTTGAACTCTTTTGTGTATATTTTCTGTTTTTTTTTTTATTCTGTATTTTCCTCCTTTTTGCATTGCTTTGCCATTGGAAATAAATAAATATGTATATATATATATAATTGAGCATTAAGCAATAAATAAATAGAAAATTTAAAAAAAATCAGAATAAAGTCTCATTTTAATTTTAAGTTATTTTTCGGAGCAGCGGAATTAAAATTAATTTCAGTTGGCCGCGAGTACTCCCTATTACATAAGCACTGAGCATTCATATGCCACCAGATGGAGCCAGGGGTTCTAGATGAAATTTCCACTTAACAATAAAAAATGTTTTTATTTAATCACAAAAATAACTAATGATAACGATTTTGCACCAAAATAAAAAAATTAGACCTTAGGTGTTTTAATGTCAAAATCATATCTTAGTCATAAAATACAGCTCGTTACTCTATTCTAAAAGTTTGGTTTGTCCTCTACGGCCATTTTGATCGCTACCTACAGATTAGCATAGAATCCGAACCACTTCCAAACATCCATGCCATTATTTGAACCTGAAGAAGGTGAAACCAAAGGTGACCAAGCCGCCCCTATTCTAAAGAAACAGAAAGTTGAAGTAAACATCTCACTTCCTTTTCGCATGAGATTTGGCGCTTGGCTTATTTTTCCTTTACTTATTTATTTAGAAAATGTGAACAAGTTGCGAAGAAATTCAGAAAATTCCGATAAATACCTACAATTTTCCTACTCAAGTCATGTTACGTGCTTATTAAAGATAAATAGATACAAGAAATGTTATTTTGCTTATAATTCTGGTAGTTTTGTATGAAATACAATAAAATATCACAAAACGTTCTTGTAAATGAAAATTTTTTTAATCCATTTGGAGGAAATTTATTACACAAGAAAATATATTAATAAAATATAAATGTTAAATATTTAGAAAAAGAAATTTACATTTATTGACAGCTAAAAAAATAAACCCTTTCTTTTGAAATTCGTTGTAGTATGGTAAATTTTTCTCTCCCTTTGCGCCTGCAGCATAGAGTAGTCATGGCAGACAGAAAATAGTGTTGTCAAAAATCGCCAATTTATTACCGCATATGTTAAGTTACAAAGTAAAAATCACGTGAGATGTAGGATCACGTGAGAATATGCTTTCCTCAAATTGGCAACCCCGATGGGTGCTCTATTACATTTCGACTATGTTTAACGTTATATTGGAACATACACACATACATACAATTAATTTTAATATATACGTATGCACATTTCAATTCAAACCTGCCTTAATATCACAATAAGGTTGTTTGCAGTGTAAAGCGACAAGAGCTCTTAACTAACTCCGACTTCAGATTAATTACTTTTTCAGAATTACCACATTATAAAATCTTCTCCAAATAACGATATCATTTATTTAAAATAAAACATTTACATTTCAACATTTCATAATTACTTCCTTAATTTAATATTAAAAGAAATTATATTTCTTTTGCTTGATATTGTAGGGTGTTGAAAATAATGAATATCTTTCAATTACTGTGAAAATAAATATAAATAAAAAATTAGTTTACTTATTCATGCTTTTGCATATCACTAAGAGTCATTGTCCTTTTTTACCCACTAACGTATGTCATGGACAGCCCACGGATGGAATTTATTTGAGGTATCAACATTATATCTTAGTGTCATATGAAAGAGACTACCTTTGAAACTCATGAAAAACTTGTCCGGGGACGATGATGCCTTGTTTGAGGAAAATATTCCACTCATTTAGAATTAATTTAGGCATGATTTTCAGGGGTTTGTGGTATATAGGATGATGGGTTATGGATCAGGAGGAGGGTTTTGTAACATACAGGATGGTAGCTTGGCGATTTTTGCCAACGTTCTTTACTGTTTACTATTGCTATTCATATTGTTGGAGCGAAGGTGAAAATAAGTTTACTATCACACAATGAATTTCAAAAGAAACGATTTTTTTGTAGCTAGTATATATAAATGTACATTTAATTTTTCTATTTATTTGACGTCACTATTCTAATTATAAATTTTCTTGTGTAATATTTTACTTTCAAAATTATTAAAAAATGAAATATTAATTTATGTGAATGTTTTGTAGTGTTTTATTCTATTTCATACAAAATGATCAGAGTTATCAACAAAATAACATTTCCTTTATTGGTTTGCCTTTAGTAAGAATACTGTTGAATAAATGTATAACTTGAGAAGGAACATTTTTCGGAATTTTCAGAATCTCTTCGTAACACGTTTATGTTTTCTAAATAAGTGCGCGCATAGGGAAAAGAAGCCAAGCGGCGATACAGCGCTAACTCTAGTACAAAAATTACGGGATATGCTTGCCCCATCTTTCTGTTCCTTTAGAATAGCGAGAAGCTCTCTATTTTATTACTACTCTATAGTTCCAATACGTTTTCGGATTATCTATCTTTGATTACTAGATGAAAAGGCATAAACATTTTTTTTTCTCGCACTGACAACAACTTCCTTCCAGAAGCACTTCTGTGTAATCTTGCTGATCTCGTCGAACAGTTATAAGTGAAATTGAAACAGAAAATCTTTCAGAGAACTTCATATAATGCTCACACTTGGATGTTTGCCAAGACTTCTGATTATAAATCTGTGATCACGTTCAGTTAACTTTGCTGGACACATTATTTCTCACCTTATTTTCGATTCGATTTTCTCCTTCAAAGTGTTTTTTATCAAACATTGCATCGTAGAAGGGGATTCAATTTATGATGTTATTTTTGTTTCTTTTCAACTACAAGACATTGCAAAATAACTAAATTAAATATGACGAAGTAAAAAAAAGCAAAGAATATTCCCTAAAACAATAAAGAATATTCCATAAAACAATAAAGAGTATTTATATTCGAATTCAATTCCAGGCCGCAGCAGTTTTTCTACACATTTTAAAACTGTATGAACGCTTCTGGAGCCCTTGTATAAATTATAATCTGTACAATTTGTTATTGTACATATACAATTTATATTTTGTTATTATACAATTGTTATTCATTATAAATATATTACTATAAAAATGGAGCCATTTTTGAGGGGGCCGAATGATTTCATTTCGTTTAATAATAGTGGGGAAATTGTGTTTAGATATGAATATTTGGACTTAGGAGCTCAATCAAGGAATGTATTCAACTCTGATCTAACTCGAATTAAATCATGGAACGGATTGAACTCAAATCCCAGGCTATCACTGTACTTCAGAAATAATAGAATTTATTTTCGCTATTGCGAATGCTATAATTTTTTCTACCGATTTCATTTCTCCGATCCTCCAGGGGTTTTCTGCGACCTGTTTTCTGTTTATGCCCCTGTCGGCCGTTTTGCATCTGCTTACGGCGGGAAGTCGAGGCTTTATTTATTGCCCTAACACAATTGCAGTGCCGAACAGAACAATTTACTAGATCAGTCATCCTATCTGACTCTAAGGCAGCACACTTAACAATCAGTTCCTCCCTCTCCCCTCAGTCTACTTCCATCGAAAAATGCCTGTCTTGAAGACCTTAACTCAATGGGCAAGAATATCGTTTTTGCAGTGGATCCCAGGCCATTGTGGGATTTTGGGTAATGAGAAGACGGATTCTCTTGCCAAAAAGGACCAACCAAAAAGGAACAACTAACTTTTTGTAAAGACATCTTTTTACCCTCTATGAAACTGATGATCCGAGACATTTTTCGAAACACTCTATCTGTTAATTTCTGTGAAAGCAACTCGTCTAAAACCTGGTTTAACTTTATTGTAAGCATCCCTGATCAGCACAGGTTCAAAGCTGTTGCCCTTTTCAGACTCGTGACGGGCCACGATTGTTTGGCCAATCGGCTTTTTCGAATGAGAACATTTGCAAGCCCAAAATGCATGCTCTACAATCTTCTGAGAGGACATGGATTCATTCCGCCTTCCTGTCTGCCCTGCACTTGTTTCCTTTACTGCGCAGGGTCGTTACTGGGAGGCTAGGGGTAAACATGCCACTATGTGATTTCCTTCGTTTCTCGTTGTTGTTTTCATGTTGCTTATGTTCTTTTATTTTATTGCTTATTGTAGCCTGCCATTGGAAAAAAAAAGGTTTCACCTCATAACTAAGCCCTTTATTTTTTTCACAGTTAGTTCATTTACATGTGCTCGCCAATTTCTGTCTAATATCACGGAAAGAAATAAATAAACGGTTTTTAAAATGGAAAAGAAAATTTAGCAGCATGTGTGGTTTACGGGGTACGGACTCCCTCCATACGCTTAAAAAAAAAAAAAAAAATCACGTGGCATTAAATAACGGAATTTCAAGGTCACTACCAATTCAGTCACTACCATTTTCAAAGATTATATTTTCATTCGTTCTTTTCGACTGGCCTGTATTTATCGATTTTTATAACTTGAACTAACTTGATTTGATAACTTGAAAAGTAAAAAAATGGTAACAAAATAAGTAGAAGTATCTCACAAGAGAGAAAAAAAGACTTTAAACATTTTTATTCATTTTTTAGTTCTTTATAAGAGAGAAGAGTCGAAAAGAATAGCGAACTTTAAAGAACGAAAATAATTTAAAATAAAAAAAAAAATGTTCATTTTCATTGTAATTCAAAACGTGCAATGAAAATCAGAAAAACTTTAACCAATTCCAGTTTTTTTATTGAAACCGTTCTGTCTTAACCTGCACGCGAATTTGACACATTATCTCGTTTTTTAGAATAAAAAAAAAAAATTCGACTTTTTTTACGGTTGCCACCCTGTAGTTATAAAGATTGGATTGAATTCTCGCTTACGATTATTTTTCCTTCGGCTCTTGTTTTGTGTACTAAAAAAAAAAGAAGAAAAAACGTCTCCCATTTGCAGTTACAGTTAAAAAAATAGAGATAGGAATATCCACACTCGGAGAAAAGGGTTTCTTTTTTGGAATGCACACTTCCGCGGATCTAGCTCGTTAGGATTTCTTTGTCTGTTTTTTTTTTTTTTCTGTGACTTTCTCCTCTTCTTGAATTTTGAAGGTTTACTGGTATCAAGCTGATGAAATTGAAGAATAAAAGCTAAAATGCATTTTTCTAGAATTCAATTTGATTTTCGTATGCTTGTGTCTGTACCATAAAATCTTTTATTTCGTACAATAACTTGAGTATTGAGTCAAATTAAAATGCTCTGTTTGATCTGATGATTGAAATATTGAATTTTCCCTGAAAGCATTTCAAAAAGCTCTTTTGGACTATATTATTAAGTACATTAATGTAAAAAATGTTTGTCTTTCATGACAATTTTAAATTAAGTAAATAAATAAATATGATAAATGTTATCTCTCTTATTTTATCAATAAAACATAGAATTCGATAGATAGCGTATGATTTTGCATTTATTCCTAAATGATTTTTCTAAATAATAAATTTTAGCTCACATACTTACTGAATTAATAAACTTTTTATTGAATTTATCTTAGATAAATATTTGAAGTCTCTAAATATATTTTAGATGAAAATTTATTTCCAATAACTGTGTAAATTGCTTGACAAATGTGTTTGACTAAATATTATGTTTTCTATTAGGGCTGAATAAATTCGTGTGTGTTTATAAAATCCAAAAAAAAGTCTTTTTAGTTAAACTGTTATTTGTGAAACTGTAGTTTGTACACAAGCGGAAGATATGAATGCCACATGTATTAAATTACTATTTATATAATTTATTCTATTTATTATCATATGAGTTTTTTTTCGAAATAACTTTGCCTTTCGTTTTTTTAAGCATTTAGCAACTGAAATGCGATTCATCTCAAATTTGTCTATCTATTTAAGGTTTTCAATATGATTTTATTTTATTATGTTGACTTTTGCGTTAACTTCTTTTTTATATAAACATGTTTTAAATACGGCATCTAATACTGCAAGATAAGACAAATGATGACTTTACTGTTTGAAGAATTAATAATGTATTCATTGATAACCATTGATACCATCATTGATTGATGACCATCATATCCATTGATAAATTCCTTGTTAAAATATCTCATAAAATCAGAAAATTTGGATATAAAATACATTGAACTGAAGATATTTTTTTTAATATTATCTTTTATCATATAATTGGTTATACTTAGGATAAGGCAAATGGTGTTTTTATTGCTAGAAGAATTAAAAATGTATCGATTGATAACGAAATTGCTTGTTTAAGTACCACATGAAATCAGAAAAAATTGGAAATAAAATGCACTGAACTGGAAACCACCTGTTTTTTAAATATTATCCTTTATCAGATTATGGGTTATAAAATTATATTTTGAAGAATAAAATAATTTTAGATAGTAATAGCAAAAATAAGTGCACTTTCAGAAAATAATGCAATAAAAAATCTTTTCTAAGCATATGCTCTTAAAAATTCATAATAAGCAATATAGTTATATTAATTAAATATGTATAGTCTTATTGTAAAATTTAGACTTAAAAACTTTTCTAAGCATATTGTCTTCAATAAATAACTTATTATACTATTTTTTTCCACCTGTTCTTGTCATTTATTATTAGATTCGAAAAATATTCATTAAACACTGCACTGAAAAACCTGTTCTCATAAATTATTTTCATACACACTCGTAACACGACCCATAACTGTAAACAAGGCATGGACACTAACCAATTGGATATAGGCTGCATATTGAAAACTTCAAGGTAGGCAAGGAAGTGGAAACTCTACAACAGCTGCGGAATCTTTTATAGGGTTCATTAAAGTATGGAGGACGTTCGAAAGGATATTTCTTTTGGTTGATGTATTCCTTTTGGAGCTATTTAGCCCCTGGGTGCTCCATCGCCGATAGGACAGGGTAAATACAGTTGAAACAATGAAAATTGCCCAGAATATATTTACAAATGGAATAAAAAATTTTAACTGACAATCATAAACAAATAAAAATTAAAATAGAAATTAAACTTCAATTTTGCGTGGACGTTTTAAATCATTATTGAGAACGTAGGAATACATCTCCTGGATTGCAGTATTTTCATGATTAACAAGCGTGTCAAAAAATTTAACAGAGATGTATTGAAGAAAATCTTTTAATTGAAGGAATGTTAATAGCTTTATAGATATCAGAATTGCGCATGAACCCTTTAGCAGAGGTCATTTGGCGGATAGTGATATTTTGTAATGTTTCAAGTGTTTTTAAATTAGATTGAGCGGCATAGGACCAGACCGGGCAAGCGTATGTGAGAATGGGGCGAAGCATAGCCGTATAAAGAAGAAATTTGTTATCTCTGGAAGAATTTCTATTTATAAGTAGGCAGAGTTTTCTGAAGACAATACGAAATTTAGTTTTGGTCTACAGAAAATGTTGTTTCCAAGTTAAATGCTGATCCAATATAACTCCTAAATATTTAGTTTGATTATTCCAAGGGATAATATTATTATTGATCTTAATCACGGGTTTTTATTTTTGCAATAGAGAATAAAACAGCTTCAGTTTCATCTACGTTTAAAAAAAATTTCCATTTAATGAACCAGTTATTGAGAATTTCAAGGTGTGGATTCTTAATCTACCTCTTGACCTAAAAGCTGTCTCAGTCTCCTCGAATTGTCTCTTTACTCTCCTCAATTGTCCTTTCCAAGATTGATTACCAGCCTTGTTGAAATCTTTAATTTTCTGCAGGTCACAGTTTATTTTTCACAGAATTTTTTTTTAATAAATCTAATAAATGAACCAAATTAAACAGGTATTAAAAATTATTATACAACCAAAAATAATTATTTACGTAGTTGTAAAAGATTTCGTAATCCTATAAAAACTTAATTCTTATTAAACTGCTTTTAAAGGATACTCCTATCTTATTCTTGTATCTTTACGGAATAACACGAGGTAAATCGATTCAATTTTTCAATTCTGGACTAAAACGCGCATTCTAAAATACCTTGTATTGTTGTAAGGCAAATTTGATATCACTCGTGATATCGGATACCTGGCCTAACTGTCTATTGCGATTTCTTGTCGTTCTATAGACGTTATCCCTCAATTCTCAGCGTCCTGATGGCCAAGTAACTAGCGCTCTGGCCTTTGGTGTCACAGGCTTCAATTTACAATCCTGGCGGTGGCATGGATGTTTGTGAGGGGTTTGGAATCCACTTTAAACTGTAAGTCTCGGTCTGTTTAGCCTTCGTGTGCACATGACCGTATAGCTACATACCAAACCATCCCATTATTCTTAAAAAAGAAAAGAGAAAGCATGTGAGATTAAATAATGAAATTTGAAGGTCACTGCCAGGTCAGATGATACTGTAGGGTACAGCTATTTCCAAAGATTACGTTTTCATTTCTTCTTTTTTTAGCAATCTGTTTTCCTCGATTTTTAAACTTCTGACTTGATTCAAAGTATAAAAAGCTAACAAAAATAAGTAGAAGTAAGTCGCAAGAAAGAAAAAGACTTTTAATATTTTTTAAGCTTCTTTAAAAATAATGGAAAAAAAGTGACCCATAAAGAACGAAGATAACTTAAAACGAAAAAGAAAAAAAAAGCTTCATTTTCATTGTAATTCAAAACGTGCAATGAAAATTCAGCAAAACTTTAAATAATTCCATTTTTTTATTGAAATCGTTCTGTCTTAACCTGCACGCGAATTTGACACACTATCTCCATTTTTAGAATAAAAACTTTTTTTTACGCTTGTCACAGTGTAGTTATAAAGATTGGATTGAATTCTCGCTTACGATTATTTTTCCTTTGGCTCTTGTTTTGTGTACTAAAAAAAGAATGTATTCCATTTGCAGTTACAGTTAAGAAAAATAGAGATAGGAATATCTACACTCGGAAAAAAAGGGTTTCTTTTTTGGAACGTGCACTTCCGTGGATTTAACTCGTTAGGATTTTTTGTCCAGTTTTTTTTTTTTTTTTTTTTTTTGGTGACTTCTTCCTCTTCTAGAATTTTGAAGGTTTACTGATATCAAGCTGATGAAATTGAAGAATAAAAGCTAAAATGCATTTTTCTAGAATTCAGTTTCATTTTTGTGTGTGTGTGTGTGTGTCTATATCATAAAATCTTTTATTTCGTACAACTACGTTAAGTATTGATTTAAATTAAAATGCTCTATTTCATTCGATGGTTGAAATACTGAATTTCAACTGAAAGCAATTCAAAAGCTCTTTTGTGCTATATTACTAAATACATTAATGTAAAAATGTTTGCATTTCATGACAATTTTAAATTAAGTAAATAAATACGAGAAATGATATCTCCTTTTTTATGTATAAAACGTAGAATTCGATAGATAGCGTAGGATTTTGTGTTTAATCATAAATGAACTTTTTTAAATAATAATTTTTAGCTTACACGCTTACTGAATTAATAAATTTTTTTTAATTTGGTTAGATAAATATTTAAAGCATCTAAATATATTTTAGATGAAAATTTATTTCCTAGACTTTTTAAATTGTATTGAAACTTCGTAACTTGTTTGATAAATTTGCTTAACTTAATATTATGTTTGCTATAAGAGCTGCATAAATTCGTGTGAATTTATAAAATCCAAAAATATCTGTATTTTTGTTATAACTGTTATTTGTGAAAGTGTAGTTTGCATACAAACGGAAGATATGAATGCAATCAATATTAAATTACTATTTATACTATTTGTTATATTTATTGTCACGTGAATGTTTTATCAAAATAACTTTGCCTTTCGGCTTTTTCTTCAAGTATCTAGCAACAGAAGTAAATGTTATTCCTTTAAATTTTTTTATTTTTTTCAACTTTATAATATTGACTTTTGCGTTAAATTCTTTTTAAATAAGCATATTTTATCGACGCCATCCAATACTGTAAGATAAGACAAATGATGTCTTTATTGCTTTAAGAATTAAAAATGTATCACTTGATAAAAAAATTGCTTGTTTAAGTACCTCATAAAAATCAGAAAAAAATGAAAATAAAATGCATTGAACTGAAAATCTTTTTTTTTTTAAATGTTATCATTTATCAGATAATGGGTTATAAACTAATATTCTGCAAAATAAAATAATTTCAGAGGGTAATAACAAAGTTACGTACACTTTCAGAAAAATAATGCAATCAAAAGTCTTTTCTAAGCATATGGCTTTAACAACTTATAATAAACAATACAGTTGTATTAAATAAATAAATATAGTTCTATAGTAAAATTTAATAGTCTATTTTATTGTTTAATTTTTTTAATCTTAAATAAATAACTTTTCCTATTATTTTTTTCAACATATTTTTGTTATTTACTATCAGATTCGGAAAAGATTCATTAAGCGCTGCCCTGAAAAAAAATGGGCTCATAAATTACTTTAAATGCACATTTGGTCAAGTAATACTCTCAAACTAGATTTAAAACAAGTATTTGTAACTGACAGCAAGGCATTGCTTTAATTGGTTTGGTTGATTTGTCACTCTACGGCCATCTTGTGCACACGAGGGGCTAAACAGACATGGACCTACAGTTTAAAGTGGATTTCGAACCAACAGAAAACATCCATGCCACCGTCACGATTCGAACCTGAAACATGCGATACCAAAGGCCAGAGAGCTAGCCAATTGAGAAAACACGTGGGATTTAGTACTGAAATTTCAAGGTCAGATGATACTGAAAGGTACAGCGATTACATTTTCATTCGTTCTTTTTTTAGCAATCGGTTTTTATCGATTTTGATACTTCTGACTTGATTCAAAGTTTAAAAATGTTAACAAAAATAAGTAGAAGTAAGTCACAAGAGGCAAGAAATACTTTAAACTTTTTTTATTAATTTTTTTTTATTTCTCTATAAATCTTTTGATATATTTGGAAAAAAATAGTGAGCTTTAATGACGCATATAACTTAAAACGAAAAAAAAAAAAATCTTCATTTTCATTTTAATACAAAACGTGCAATGAAAATCAGCAAAACTTTAACCAATTCCGTTTTTTATTAGAATCGTTCTGTCTTATCCTGCACGCGATTTTGACACATTATCTCCATTTTTTTTTTAGAATGAAAAAAATTAGACCTTTTTTTTTTGGTTGTCCCCCGTAGTTATAAAGATTGGATTGAATTCTCGCTTACGATTATTTTTCCTTCGGCTCTTGTTTTGTGTACTAAAAAAAAGAATGTATTCCATTTTCAGTTACAGTTAAAAAAAAAAATAGAGATATATCCACACTCGGAGAAAAGGGTTTCTTTTTTGGAATGCGCACTTCCGTGGATTTAACTCGTTAGGAATTTTTTTGCCCATTTTTTTTGTGACTTCCTCCTTTTCTTGAATTTTGAAGGTTTACTGGTATTAAGCTGATGAAATTGAAGAATAAAAGCTAAAATGCATTTTTCTAGAATTCAGTTTCATTTTTGCATGTGTATCATAAAATCTTTTTTTTTTTTTTTAAAAATATAAATCTTTATTACTTAAGTATTGACTTGAATTAAAATGTTCTGTTTCATTTCATGATTGAAATATCGAATTTCAAAAAATTCTCTAAGACTATATTAAGTACATTAATATAAAAAAATGTTTGTATTTCATGACAATTTTAAATTAAGTAAATAAATAAATACGAGAAATATTATCTCTCTTATTTTATCAATAAAACATAATTTGATAGATAGTGTATGATTTAGCGTTTATTCCTAAATGATCTTTTTTAAACAATAATTTGTAGCTTATATACTTACTGAATTAATAAACTTTTTATTGAATTTGTCTTAGATAAATATTTGAAGTCTCTAAATATATTTTAGATGAAAATTTATCTCCAAGAACTTTTAAATTGTATTGAAACCTTAGAAATTGCTTGATAAATGTGCTTGACTAAATATTATATTTTCTATTAGGGCTGAATAAATTCGTGTGTGTTTATAAAATCAAAAAGTAGTCTTTTTTAGTTTAACTGTTATTTGTGAAATTGTAGTTTGCATACAAGCGGAAGATATGAATGTAACCTGAATTAAATTACTATTTATATAATTTATTCTATTTATTCTTATTTTCAAAATAACTTTGCCTTTCGTTTTTTTAAGTACTTAGCGACTGAATTAAATGTTATTCATTTCAATTTTTAAGTTTTGTATTTAATTTTTCAATACGATTTAACTTTATAATGTTGACTTTTATGTTAAAATATTTTTAAAATAAACATTTTAAATACGCCAGTTAATACTGTAAGATAAGACAAATGGTGTTTTTATTGCTAGAAGAATTAAAAATGTAACGATTGATAATGAAATTCCTTTTTTAAATACCTCCTAAAATCAGAAAAAAATAAAAATAAAATGCATTTAATTGAAAATCTTTTTTTAAATATTAACCTTTATCAGATAATTGGTTATAAACTTATATTTTGCAAAAAAAATAATAATAATAATAATAATCTCAGATTGTAATAACAAAGGAGGTACACTTTCAGAAAATAATGCAATAAAAAGTCCTTATTATATGGTCTTAAAAATTTATAGTAAACTGTATAGTTTTCATATAGTTATATTAAATAAATATATATAGTTTTATAGCAAAATTTAGTCTTAAAAACTTTTATAAGCATATTGTCTTAAATAAATAACTTTTCTTATTATTTTTTCCAACCTATTCTTGTCATTTACTATTAGATTCGAAAAAGATTCCTTAAACGCTGTACTGAAAAACTTGGGCTCTTAATTTGGCCAAGTACTACGCTCAAACTAGATTAAAATCAAGTGCTTGTAAGACAACAAGGCATGTACACTTACCAATTGCATATAGGTTGCATATTAAAAACTTCAAGGTTTTCACGAAAGAAGAAACTCAACAACAGCTATAGAATCTTTTATTTTTATTTTTTTTTTTCTAATGCAGATGGCAAATAATTAAACAGTTGTCTGTGCAGCTCTTGCTTATGGCATAAAAGACATCACTCACTTAGCACTACACAATGGGTGCGTGTAGCTTGAAGATAAGCTACATGCACCCATTGAGGTTGAGAGGTTGAGGCCACTTAAAAGTGAAATATAGAACCTGTTGTATTAGATATTCCAAGATGGGCGCTCAACATGAGTTCACAGAATATGATTGAATTATTCTGCGAATTTATAACTGTAAACTTATAAATAAAACAGTTAATTTTAAGCTTAAGTTAAGTTTTTCTCATCCTTTCGACAGTTCATGTTTGAACAGATGGAAGCACACATAATGTATTTTTTTTAATACATATGCCTTCCTACTTTGGCCGTTATAAAATAAATATAATTTTTAAAAGTGTGGTACACCTCACAGGCCGGAAAAAATATTCTAGGTGGGCAGCGGTTTTGTAACATAATTTCTCTACAGCAATGAAAACAAATTTTTTCCCATAAAACAATGTTTAAATGTGTTTGCTCTGAACTGTGTCGATTACTTCAGTTTACTTAACTTACCTTGCCTTATTACCTTTTCGTATACCAGTGTGTATACAAATCATTTCAGTTCTAAAGATCGATATTATTTTCAAACGATTTTTCACAAATCATTTACGAATGATTTAAGACGATGTTTTACAAGTCGTTTATGACGTTAGGCTTACTTTTCTGTTAAAAAAATAAATAAATAAATAAAAAAAAAACCGCTTTTAATGATTTGCAAAAAATGACTTGTAAAAAAAAATCGTCTTAAATTATTTGTAAAAAAACAGGGTCTTAATTGTCTTAAATGATTTGTACTCTTAGTTTTGTAGTTAAAGTGAATTGTTCCTTCTAAAATATTATTGTGCAATAAATGTAACCCTTGATCACCGGTGGAGAGAAGTGATAGAATGAGTCTGAAATGAGCTGCTCTCCATTCTGTCGGTCACAATGAATCTCTGGCAGTGTGAGTTCGGCGAGTGTGTTTGCTCGCCCGTCTGTAAAGGATCCGCTATTGACCGCTTATCGCGTTCGGGTCGGAGAGGTGACACTTTCCCGCTAACGAAGCCAGCCATTCAGGTGCATCGGACGGTGCTATTGCTGCGAGGACACTGGAGGATTGTAAGGATTATTTAACTGATTTCTAACATTCATTCTTTTTCGTTTTATTATTGGAAACATTCATAAAGTGGATCTGGAGGGTTTTGGATGGATAAATAGGATTGGATAACGATGGTTTTTTATTTGTAAAGAAATTGTTTTGATTATTAGTAAATAATCATTTTAAATTAGTTGCAAATATGCCACCTTAAATAATTTGTAAAAGTCGTTCTAAATGATTTGTAAAAACATGGTCTTAATTGCCTTAATTTAAGACGACTTTTTTTATCAAATCATTTATTTGTAAAAATATTGTCTAAAATGACTCTTAAAAATCATCTTAAATGATTGACTGATCGTTTAGTCTGAATTTATTTGTAAAAAGTCGTCTTATACTTGTAAAAGATGATTTTAATTGATTTGTAAAAAATCATCTTAAATTATTTGCTTGGGCTATAAAGACCGGGACCTACAGTTTAACGATTATTCCGAACCACTCACAAACATCCATGCCAGCTCTAGGATTCGAACCTGAAGCCTGGAATACCAAAGGCTAGAATGCTAGCCACTTGCCCACGGCAAAATCTTGAATCCAGTTCTGCCGTGATTTCGGAAGTAGCAGTTTAAAAGAGTGCCTAATGTACCATTGTTATAGACTAGTTGCCAACAACAACATATTGTTTATTCAACAACAAAGATTCTTCTGGATAATAAAAATAGCTTTTATCACAAGAGTTTCAAAGTAAAAATGGAAAGTCTTACTAATTGTCACTGTTTGAACCTAGTTTGTAAACGCAACGACCCTTTCCCAGCATGTTTACACAAAAGCAACCCACCTTCACGCGAAGCTGATTTTCCTTCGAATACTACATCGCTGTTATTATTACGATCTGAGCACGGGTTAATGAAATGCCTTTCTGCTCAATATGCTGCGCTGCTGGGACTTGATCTAATTAATGCGTCCTTGGGATCAAACGAACGAAAAAAAAAAAAATGATTCCTTTCCACAATCGATGCTGGTTCTTCGCCCACCGCGTAAACAAGGGGGGAGGGGGAGTGCGGTCAATCGAGGGGTTTAATAAAGTCGTCTGCATCCGGAAAATGCTCGTAATTAATCCTTCAATTACAGAAGGGGGAGAGAGAGAAAAAATGTGTGAATGCCTCTTGGATTACCCCGTGAAAGAGGGTGAAATATGAAGAAGCAGATCTGGTGAAAAGTTCTTGGAAAGAAAAGAAAGAAAAAAAAAATTTTTTGAAGGCTTTTTAGCTCTTTTTTTTCTTTTCTTTTTTTTTACAGGTAAAAAAAGAAGGAAAGAAAGAAAAAAATGTGCTTTTTGGAAAATATTTTTCAGGTTATGAAAAGAAATGCATGAGATTTCTATCAGGAAGATTGGGGCCAGATTTCAAAAATTTGGGGTGTTTTTTTGAAGTGGTGTTTCTTTACTTTTGGTACGTCATTTTCCTAAGCTAGTGTAAGTCGGAGAATGTGCTACGAATTTAAACACGAATCCGCTAAAGGAAATGTTAACATATTTGATTAGATGCGCGGCATCTACATAAGATTTTTTTTTTTTGTGGGTGGGTGCATACGGAGTAAAAAATAAATATTCGAATTCTAGTTTATTTGGATATTTTTTTACTTTACTTTACTTTATTATTTTTACTTTACTTTATTTTATTATTTTACTTTACTTTTACTTTACTTTATATATATATATATATATATATTTGTATATATTCGTATATTTGGATATGTTTATACACTGACGGAAAAAAATCCAACTCCAAGGAAAATTATTGTAGATTAATGAAATTCGAACAATGCATTTGTCTAGTTAAAATGTTTAATTGATTAAATTTTAAAGGTCATAGGCTAATTTAAGATCAAGAAAATGCATTTCAAATGTAGAATGCTGTTGCATTAATGGCCGTTGTAACCTTCAGAATTTTGAATGCAAGCCTGCAAACATGCATGCATTGTGTCATGCAGGTGCGTATGTCCTTTTCTGGTATGGAGTTTCATGCTTGTTGTAATTATTTTGACAATACTGGGTCAGTTCTGGCTGCGGATGATGCCGGAGTTGTCGTCCAATGATATCCCATACGTGCTCAATCGGAAACAGATCTGGCGATCTCGTAGGCCAAATGTAACATGTTGACTCTCTGTAAAGCCCGTTGCGTTACAACAGCGGTATGAGGGCAAGCTTTATCCTGTTGGAAAACTCCACCTTGCTGTTCATGAATGCTGCAGAATGGCACACTACAGATTGAATTACCAAACTGGCGGAAAAATTTTCAGTCAGTGTTTTTTGGGATAACCACGAGAGTACTCCTGCTGTCATAGGAAATTGCTCTCCAGACCATGACTCCATGTGTCTAGGCCACAGACAGTCCGATTGCAGGCGTTTCCCTGGCCTCCTTCTGACCAACACGCTGCCATCACTGGCACCAATGCAGAACCTGCTTCAGCCGAATACACAACAGATCTCCACACCGTCCTCCAATGGGCTCTGTCTTGACACCATCGGCATCGCAAACGACAATGGCTTGATTCAGTGGAATACATGCTACAGGGCGCCGGGCTCGGAGCTGTCATTGAAGTAACCGATCCCAAGACTCCGTTGTGTCCCTGTGGTACCAATTTCAGCTCGAATTTCTGCCTCAGACGCCTACGCCACAGCTGTAGGCCGAATACGGCGGCCTTCTTTCTCAGTTGTGCCACGTGGCCGCCCGGAACCTGGTCTTCTTGAGGCAGTACCATCCCTTGACCACTGCTCCCAACAATCCTGCACAAGACACATTCCGGCCAAGTCTTTCTGTAATATCGCCGAAAGAAAATCCATCTTCTCGTAGCCCTATTATACGCCCTCGTTCAAAATCGGTGAGCTGTTGATAATGGCTTCTTCGTCTTTAAAAAAGCATTATTGGCTAACATCAACTCAATACGTCAAATTTCAAAGCTCAACAACACTCATGAACTTTACAGAACGCATTTAAAGCAAACCTGATTTGAACTGAAAGAAAATTAATTTAATTAAGTTGGTTGAACTAAAGCAATTGTTTTGCATGCAGTTAAAGAAAAATGCACAAAAATTTTAATGAAATGTTTTGCCTATTTAACTAGTTTCAAAGGCAATAAATATTTGTTTGAATAAAAACATTTTTGTGAAATAAAAATAATAGTTCCACAATAACAGTTTGCATATAGGGAAGGAAAAGGCTAACATTGAGGTAAACTGTAAAGTACAAGATATCAAGACAAACAATTGTTTCTTGACCCATTGAAAAAGGACAATTTGTTCATTGCTTTCAAGAAATTGAGAAATTATGCTAGAATTTTCTTGTACAATCGAGAACAAACCTTTTGATTTAATAAATTTAAATAAAAAGGTAAGTATTGTAAAAATATAAGTAATAGTATTGTAAAAATATAAGCAACCTTTTGTGATATATCTTTCGTTATAATCAATTAAAATTTTAGAAAAGCGAATGGATAACTGGGGCCTGACGGCCGAATGACTAGCGTTTTGAAGCTCAGCGCCACAGGTTTTCGATTCAAGCACCCTTGTGTCATGGATGTTTGTAGTGGTTTGAAATCCACTTTAAATCGTAGGTCCGGTCTAATAGAATCGTAGAGCGTTGAGCGTAGGGCTGACCACCTTATTCCATAAATGGAAAACATCTCCTGTCTCAAAAATCTGTCAGTAGGCAAACGTCTTTGCCCACCATGGGGCTGTTGCGCTGATGAAGATGATGATAAATGGATAACAGAATTATCGTGAAATTTTTTAATGTAAAATATGACCATTTGAAAAACCACGGTTTGCTCATCTTTTTTAACAAAATGAGAGATTTTGTTCTAATCATTAGTATTTTTTGTGCCATCGAAAATCATATAGAACACTTAATTTAATAAATTTAAATAAATTGTTTTAATAAATCTTAATAGCATTTTTATTTATCTTTCCGTTAGAAAACATTTATGTTTTAAAAACTAAAAGCATAACACAGCGATCCTTACAATGTTTTTGTATCAAACTATTCACTAGATATATACTTTGATAAAAAAAAATATTGATTAAAGTAAAGAAAAGCGATAAAAATGAGAGATCTTTTTAATTTCTGAACAATATGAAAATAATTGGTTCGCAATTCTTTCTTTCTCCTTACTGAAATGTCCAAAGTTTCTTGTCGTGGATTTTTTTATCTTTTATTGTAACTTCGACGATGTTTGATGCCCTCCAGGCAAGAAGTTCGTCTGGTTCTAGTGGAAGCTTGTCTCTTCAGCAACAGACGTGTCGGAGAGCTAAACTCTCCAAAAACCCTCCAGAAAGAAGACGTGTTTCTTTGTGTAAGGGTCAACTTAGTTATTCTTTTTCCAGGCTTGGAAACATAAGTTCCTTTTTCAACGGAGATTAAAAATTTTTCTCCAGGTTCAAATTAAAAGAGAATCCTAGAGATCAGGCGTGGCCAACCCAAATGACCTTGGGCAACACTTTGGAATTCCTCAATAGAAACACATTAGATTACACACAGATTACGCCCCACAAAAGATAAATTTAAAAACAGAAATTAAAAAAGATTAATAAAAGTATTTATGTTGTTGTTTCTTATCCCACTTGGTAGATATCTAATCTAGACCAAGCCCACGAACCCGTAGGGACTCATGGTTGGAGGGAAGGAAGCAGCTTCTGTTGTGAAGGAGCACTCGTAGGTAGAAGTCTGATTTTTGCTCCGTGACGCTCTAAGGTCCTATGAGACCGGGACCTACGGCATAAAGTGGATTCCGAACCACTACAAACACCCATGGCACCGCCGGGACTCGAACCCGAAATCGGTGGTACCGAGCGCCAGAGCGGTAGCCACTTGACCATTCAGGCCCTAAAAGTGTTTATAAAAATGAGAAATAAATAGAGAAATGGCAGACAATGGAAAAAAACATGAACACTGACTGTGAAGTAAAATTTCCTTGCAATGATTCTTCTTCATTTATGTAACACAAAAATTAATCTGAATGCACTCAACATTGAAACAATTTGAATTTACGATTATTTTTTCTGATTAACAGACTCTTATAAGGACATTTTTAATTAATAACGCTATAGTAAGAGCAAAAAATGCAATAAAAACATAAATTTATAAAAAATCAAGAACTCCGAAAATGAGTAAATCAGAATAGTGCAGGTCGAGATATTATTGTGATTATTAAAATACTTCTCAATGTTTCTTCTCTTAGTTGATGTAAAAATATGGCATAATAGTCCTTTATCAATATAGAGGATTTCCCCAAGGTGAGCTTGATTATAATCCTTTGGTTAGAATACTGAACTTACACAAATTTATAGATGCTTAGATACAAGAATATCAGGAAATATCTCCATACATCCGATGATATCGGTATCACCAAATTAATTATATGATCAAACAAACAACTGCATTAAGTCACTGGAAGAAAAATTCATATTTAAAAGCTCGGCTAAATAACAATATCTTCAAAATTAATAAATTACTCAAACAAATTCACGTTAAATTGTAAATTCCAGTCTGTTGAGCGCTCATGTGCACACGATGATTCTAGATTGACAAACCAAACCACGAAATTATCATAATCGAAAAAAAGCAAAGAAAAAAAAAAAAATGTAATCCTCTTATACCAATCTGTTGCCTATATTTCATCGAAACAGATACACAAAAGAAATCCATCCTTCAACAGGATAATAAAAGCACACTCTCAGAAGTATGAATCCTTCAAAGTATGCATCCCCTTAAAGGGTAGATGAACGCAAACAGTGACCACCCAGGAATGACAATCAGGACAAGAGGTGCTTGGTCACCTAGAAAATTCCTACCGACTATTGAGAACTTGAATTTCGCTGGTATTACGCTGGATTACGCAACAATTCTGAGCCCGAAATCTACCCATGAGTCCCGTGAAATTCAATTTAATTCCAAACTGGAAGGATAAGACGCGAGTCTCACCTGGAAAATTAACATGTCTCCAGACAAATTCAAATCAACATCCCTCTAACACGACACAACTGAATGGTATTGAAGGACTGTTACAACTCTACACGGATTCATCAGTTCATATATAAAATTTCTAATATAGTTTAAAAAGAGGTGGTTGCACTATTCACGAAATAGAAGAGATTAGAAATAATATTCAGAAGCCAGATAGATTTTAGGGTATTAAAAATGCATTTATTAAATGATCAAAATTATAACAACTATGACAACATTAGACATTAGAATAAAAAAAAAAAGCAATTGAGTGTTTTTGGGGCTCTAATTTTAAAACAGTGCCATAAACCTACTGCTGAAACACAGGCTAAATACAATATCTAAAAGCAGGTTTGGTTTGTAGCTCTACGATCATCTTGTACACACGAGAGCTTAAAAGATCGGGACCTACAGTTTATCATGGATACCGAACCACTCACGAAAAACCATAGCAGCGCCGGGACTCGAACTCCAAACCTGGAATAATGATAGCCAGAGCACTAGCCACTCGGCCATTTTTCTTTTTTTTTTATGTGACGTAAGTGTTATAAAAATCTATTTTTGATTCTAATGATTCAAAAATGTGTTTTTTAACTCAATATTGCATTTTAAATCAACCAATACCATTTAGAGACATTCTTGGGCCGACTCGATTCCAACATGAAAGGGGCATGAATAGATTTCAAAAATTTTTGTTGTATTTTTCTAACTCTAAATTAATGAATCGGCTTTCAAAAGCAACTGTAAGTTTTCTTATTTCTTTTTGCATATTTCATGTAATTTTAAATATAGGGATGCACACATAATGTATTTTTAATACATTGGTTTTCTCTACTTTGACCACTGTAAAATTAATACATTTTGTAAAAGTGTGATACATCTCAAAGGCTGGAAAAATAATCGAGGCGAGTCACAGGTGGTCCACCCCTGAATTCTTCCATTTCTTGAATAGATTTAATCCTCTCTTAAAATTGCATTTAACAGAAATATTTTGTATAGTGAGGTCACTGCCTATAGAATCTAAGAGTTTAAGATTTATTTTTGATCTCATTTTAATATGTTTCGTTAGTTTTGTATTTGAATTGCACACATTTAGTTTATTAACTGTTTAATTGAAATTAGATTCTGTATTGCTTGTAGTTATGTTCTGTATGCTTACATGCATATATATATATATCATCACGTGTTCCTGTGGTGCAAATGATTATTTTAAGTACGTGTAGTGTTTCTCAGTATTTTGGGCAAAATGATCGTGTTTCTAGTTCATTTCTTTGTCAGTTCTCCTGTGATATGTTGTGTTCTTCATATTTTTTTTACATATGTGTATACAGAGGGTCATAAACCATCAGAGCCCTTGAGATTACCAGAGTGGCACCAGAATTGGGGTCCTCAGAATTCAATCTTCATTGCACTAACAGCTATTAAATGAAGTGTGGACATTATAAATTAAAAAATGTTTTTGAATGGTGTAGTGTGGTTCTTTATTATACATATAGCTTATTAGTAGTTTTTCTAATTTCTTCCAATTTCGAAATGAAACAATATCTTTTGTTCTATTTTTGCATTTCTGTTTTTAAATTTATTTGTTGAAAATATATGGGGTAAAAAAGATTATGTTGTTGTTGTTATGTCTAATCCCTCAGTGTACTGCAGTGCGGGACTGACATACCATGTGTGCTCTACTCTTGGATAGAGGAAAAGGGTTTTTTGTGTGGTATGGAGGACCCGTAGGTAGAAGTCTGACTTGGCTCCTTGATGCTCTTACAGTCATATAAGATCGGGACCTACGGCTTAAAGGGGATTCCGAACCACTACTAACATCCATGGCACCACCGTGACTCGAATTCGAAACCTATTTTCTATGACACTGTGCGCCAGAGCCATTCGGCCATTCATATCCAAAAACATTCTTATAAACATTAAATATTAACACCAAAATAAAAAATAATAATAATAGAGGGAGGTATACAATTAAAGCTCCGTCAGAATGCAAAAGTTTTTGTAAATGAAAAAAAAAGTTGAAGTGTAATCGATAGAGTGCGCTCATGTGAATGCTTCTCCCTTAAATATGTAAATTTGTTTGAATATAAATGGATTATTTATTAGTTTCGTTATTCCATCAATTGTGTAAAGTAGGACAAGTGGCTCGCCGAATAAATTTCGTAAAATTAGACGCTGCAACGAATACTTTTAGAGCACTATTTTAGGAGATACAGTTTCCATTTTATGCCATAAGCATTTTTTTTGAGGAGCGAGGGGCGAGTGGATACCCGGCAGATTATATTTTGCATATAGTATTTTTATTTATTACATAAAAAAATTGAAATTTTTTTATAATATATTTTTATTTTTGTTTATTACGAATTTTTTTTTATATAATATATTTCTAATTTTTTGTTTTTATTTATTAGGAACCTGATGGCCGAGTGGCTAGCGCTCTAACGCTCGCTTCCACTAGCTTCGGGTTTGAATCCCGCCGGTGCCATGTATGTTCGTAGTGTTTCGGAATCATCGTAGAGCATTGTGGTGATAGTGTGACTCCGCGTTCGTAGCTTTTCTTCAAGCTACGTGCCCCCGGATAGTGCTCAGTGAGAAACAGGGGGTGCAGCCCTCGTTTAAGATAAAGATAAACTATCACTGTATTGCCAGCTGCATTTGAACAACAACAACCTTTAATTATTTAATTATATAATTATTAGCTTGTGAAAAACATAAAATAAAAAAAACATTAAACCATTTATTTTTTGAGGCTGCATTACCAAGACGGGACTCCATTCGTCTTCGTGGATGACCTGTCACCTCGCCTGCTTCTTCAAATCCCTCGATGAGTCGCCCTGTACATGTCAAAAGATGCTTTTCACTCCTTCCATTTTTCTGTGATTAGAATTTACATAAAGCTATTGCAGCTGATTAATGATCGTTGTAGTAAAATTCTATTGGTTTTTTTCCCTAGCAAACTAATCATTCTTAAAGAAACACCTGATTTACGAGTATGAGTTATCATTTACATAGCTCCTCCTTTGATGCAGCTGGAAAATGGCCGACTTTCATCGCCGTCCGCAGGAGATAAATTGTTTCTGGTTTTAATTATGGCAAAACGTTCTCGGACACTTTAACGCTTGAAAAATTCGTAGGTAACACTTGTGTAAGTTACATGTACTCACAATTTATAAGTCCTCTCCCCCCCAAAAAATGTTTGTATACATTACTTTAGATTGAAGTTAAACTACAGGGTATTATAATTAAAGTCCCACTTTCGAAATGCTGTAAGAAAAAGAACCACTCATCACAATGAATTCACGTTTGAACTGAAGATACTTGAAGAAGGGGGAAACGGTACGGCATCAAAAACGTGTATTAACAGAGGGTCCTGTAAGCGGCTTAAAGAAAGGGAATTCATCTGCCAGTCATATGTTGAATCGAAATGACAACGTATTTGGATGAGCTGCACATGAAACCAACTGCAGTGTTCAATGTGCTGGATTGTTTCTGTTTTTGGACGGAAAACGACTTCCACGTCATTCAACAGTTGAGACACTGTGAGTGGAAAGCCCATCCACCACGGCAAGGTCATACCCAATTGGATGGAAAAATCTGTCAGACTATTTTTTGAACTTTTTTGATTCCATACCGATTCCCTCATTATGATGAGTGCTTTTTTTTACAGTATTTTGATAGTGGGACTTTAATTATAATCACTCTGTATGCATATTCAAGCTTAAAAATGTTTGTTCATAAAAATGAGCAGTTTAGACTTTCACATTTTTATGTATTATTTAGTGACAATAAACTCTACCTTTGATGAGCGACATTTTGAAATGAACACATTTTTAGCAATAAATAAATTTAGCATAATAGCTTTCTCGTTCAAAGCTAACACGTTAAAGCTAGCACGCAACAAAATTATGAGGAAAATGTATATTTATTTATTTTTTATATTTCATTTTTAGTGTTCCATATTTCCTTACAATGTCGTTCAATATCGTTATTATTATATTATCTACGTTTACGTTTGCATGTAAGAATACTAGTAAACACAAAAATAATAACTCATTCTGTCTCCTTTTTTTTCATTCCAAAAATGTCTAGAGTGTTTCTAAATCTAATAGGGGATATATAATTTTATAGGTGACCCGCGGAGTTAGGATGCATTTCGAAAAGTGGCCCGCAAGATCATTTGGGGTGGCCACCCCTGATCTAGTCTATAAAAAAATAGAAAACCATTGAATAAAATATTTTTATAAGTTAAAATATTTATTTTTTTGATAGTTAATCCTCAATCGAAATATGAAAAATCATATAAAACATATTTTTATATAAAATATAAAATATAAATATATATAAAATATATTTTTATAAATGTAAAACGGACATCAGATAAGACATTACCGGGATCGAATGGAAAAATGTTAAAAATGGAAGAAAATTTTCTCTCGCTTATTTTGGAGCGCAAATGCTTTTTTTCTCCCTTTGTTTGTTGGGCAGAGGAAATAGGTCACTCAAGGTCTCCCATCGCAAATATTTAGAGAAAGGACTTTCTTTTTTTTTCTGTTCCAAACATCCCTTTCGGAAAATAAAGTCCCCGGCCCCGGAGGAGCTCCGGCGGTGGGTCCTCGGGGGCCGAGGAGTGTCCCGCGGCCCGTAATCGATAGATTCGGGAGTCATCATCGATCGGCGTTGGGGCGCAATCAACAACAATGAGCGAATGTCCGAATTTACCTCTTTTTCCCTACTTCGAATGAAAATGTTTCTCCCTCCGTCCACTCAATCAAAGCCGCCCCTGTTCGAATTTCGTTACAAGTTCGAAATCGACTTCGAGATAAACAGAAACGACTTTTTCTCGTTTAAATGTTATTATTCTAGGAATAATACAATGTTTTAATAGCATGGGTTTCAAACTTGCAGTTCTCTACAGAAAAGCAGATATATAACATGTTAAAGGTTCAACACTTCATGAAATGTAGGACGGATTTTCTGTATTATTTCGTTAAAAAATAAATACATTATTAATATATACATTACTTTAGATTGAAGTTAAAGCACAGGGTGATTATAATCAAAATCCCCCTTTCAAAATGCTGTCAAAAAAGAACCACTCGTCACGACGAGATCTAATTTGAACTGAAGAAACTTGAAGAAGGGGGAAACGGTACGGCATCAATAATAGTTCCACCGATTTTTTCCATCCAGTTGGGTATGACCTTGCCGTCGTGGATGGGCTTTACACTCACAGTGTCACAACTGTTGAATGATTCGGAAGTCATTTTTTCCGTCAAAAAACCCAAACAATCGAGAACATTGAACACTACAGTGGGTTTCATGTGCAACTCATGCCAAATACGTTGTCATTTCAAATCAAACTATCACTTTTTTTGGATGACATACTGTTTTCCCCCTTCTTCGACTATATTCCATTCAAATGTGAACTCATTGTGACGAGTGGTTCTTTTTTGACAGCATTTTGAAAGGGGACTTTAATTATAATCACCCGGTATTTTTATATTAATTAAAATTTTTGTTATATGTATATATCATTATTATATATATTATATATAATTAAATTTTTTTATATTATATAAAAAGTATAATCAGCTGGGCTGATATGCAAGTTATCCATAAAATTATTTAGTAATTAGAATGGTAAGAAAATAAAGATTTTCATTATTTAATTATATAATTATGCTCATGAAAAAAATGAAATAAATAAACTATTATAACTCGTCCAGGAATCCATGGACCTTTCTTTTCTTTAAACAAGTTGTTTAAAAAAAAGAAACGAGTTTTAGTTGTTTAAAGAAAAGAAACAAATTCCTGATGAACTTAATAAAGAACTTTATGTGTGCTATTACATTATGAGCCACTGCAATATGTTTGATATTACATTAGAGAATTTCAAATATGTTATTGTATTATTTCAATAAGTGTTTAAATATTGAATATCATAGATTAATTATGATTTTTGTGGTGACCTAGAACGAAAGTGATTACTTAAATGTATTTTATTTGTTCATGTTTTCAATATTCCTATTTATCTTGTGTTGATTCCAGTAAGCTTCCGCCTTTTAGTGTATTATTTAACAATAACCTCGTCTACTTTGTTCAACCCTAAATAGGAATTTGACGGCCGACTCATAGCTCAGTGGTGACATGCACCGCTGGTGAGCATCAGGGTTGAGGTAAAATCCCGTAGCGATATTTCAAAAACGAAGAAACGCAATGGTGTTTCTGATGTTCAGCATCTTGCCTCGTGAGTCAGACTACCTGGTTCCGACTACTCCGGTTTCTCCCATACGATACGCAAATGCAGAGTAGTCCTTCCGGAAGGCACAACCCTCCTTCTTCAGCGACTTGGAGACCATTCAGACTTCTACCTACGGGTGCTCCATCATAATAGCAGTTGTTCTCTTTCCCTCCATCCATGAGTAGACTACTCGTGAGGTGCCCGACCCGCACTGCAGGTCATTGAAGATTAGTTACAAACCATTACAAACATAACTATTACAATTAGAAACATCCATGACACCTCTGGAATTCGAATACGAACCCTGTAGCCCTGAGCTCTAGTCTCTTCTCAATCAAGACCTTTAAATATATAAAAATCCTGTTAAATCGCCTCTCTTGTTTAAATCTTTCTCTTTAAATGTTAAAAATTGTCATAAGAAATCTTTTATTTCATTACTATTTTTCTGATAATCTTTTCTCTAATATATTTTGTAATTTTTCTATCTCCTTAATATTAAAAAATTCTTCATAAATGGAACAATAAAATTACAGATGTATGAAAAGTAACAAAAAAAAAAAAAAAGAAAAGAATCTGAGCTCAGCAAATGATATTACAAAATAAAATAAAATAACACTATAATTGTCTTTATATAAAATCAATTCTCCAAACTGTCCGACAAAAATGTCGGGAAATTTCTTTGACAGTTTTGGCAAAGCAATTAACAGCTGTCCAAATGAAAACTAAATCGAACGATGATAGAGACAGAAAAATAAAAGAATTCAGTTCCTCTCTTTGTTTATAATTTAGTGTATAACATTAGAAACTTGCTAACATTAAATGATCTTAACGCTAAAACGTTAAACAATTTTACGTGCCTCATTTATATGGATGGGAGTAGACGGTTCTAATTATATATTACTTTTGAAAAGAATGAAATTAATTAATTAATTTTAAAAATTGTTAATAATTAAATTGTGCCCAAGTTATCATTCAGATATTTAGCAATTTTATAAGTAATTTTTTATGTAAATTATCATCAATTGTTGTTTTAATAAACACTCATTTATTAATATATTCTTTAAACAATGTATAAAGTGATGAAAGTCCCCCTTTCAAAATGCTGTAAAAAAGAACCACTGGTCACAAGGAGTTCCAATTTGAACTTGTCAACTTTTATGAATATACAATGCTGTGCCAAATTATTAGACCCATACCAGTAATTATATTAAAAAATCACTTATTTGTAATAAAAGACGACTTCTTTACAGTTCGCACTCTCATAAAATTTTAATATAATATTTTTATAGGGTGGTTTCGAAAGGATTCTTTAAAACTAGAAAAAGTTTCATTCTTAGGGTATAAAAAACAAAACTTGATTTCTATAGGACCTTGGGCTAATTATTCCTTGTTATGGGGGACAGAGAAAAGCTGGAAAATATCACCCGACATGGGCAGTGGCAACTAACGAGTTATGATAGGAATCTGTTGGCTGTAGACATCACCTTCCAAAATGAGGCGGCTTGATGGTGATTGAGACAATGCATATAAAAACATCTCGCATCGAAAAAAGAACTTCCAGAAGCTGCAGACCACTTTGTTGTTACAAGAACGTTGGCCAGGGTGCCCCAACGAATGACAGTCAATCCACCCTCATCAGGGAAAACATCCCGGTATCGACATCATTTGCGGGGAACTGACTTTAAAAATGAAACGGGTGGTACATCAATGGATACCTGGACACTGTGGCACTCTTGAGAACGGTCAGGCCGATTGTCTAACAAAAAAGAGGCTCAAGACTAGTTCAAATGAGATATTCGGCACTGTCACTCCATTCTATAAAACTATGTATCAAACAAATAATGACTAAAAACCGCAAGTTACAAACTTAAGATGTGATGAAGTGCTTTGGAGAGCTGAAGATATTTTAACAATCCCAGTTCCGTCTTCTGACTGGCCATGACTGCCTAGCAGAACATTTCCATCTCATTAAAATCTTTTCGAATCCTGGCTGCTCCCTATGTAATTCAGCAGATCCAATGACCGGCGACTTACGGTGCTTTCCTGACGTACGAGAGAACTCTTAAGGCAATGACTTCGGCCATCTTTGTATTTTTTTGGATGTTTATTTTTTTGTATTTTTTTTTTTGTGCTCTCATGCGGCATTTGCTTATAAAATACCTTTGCTACTTACTTTCGAAACCCTCAAACCCTCAGTAGTCTGCTTGTGGTCTAAATAAAACCCAGAGATATTCCGCCCATCCTTTTCTAACTGACAGAGGGCTACAGAATAAATACGGCAGGATATGAATAAAAAAAAAAAGGAAAAGCAACAAAATCTTGATTGTATCAAATTATAATAGCAAGATATCGGTGCAATCTTCCAGCGCTTTATTCATAGCTCTGAGCTTGCTACTCGTCTAATTACGAATGACGTGGTTCAAGTGCCCAGCTTCCGAAATAGAAAAAAAAAAAAAAGCCACCACCGGTTGCAAACCTGATGCATTCAGAAATAATAAGAAGGAGGTGTGTTTTAAAATCGTCGCGCAGCAGAATAATGTGCAATTTAACTGTCCGGCTGGGTGACATTTTATGAGTTGTGCGAGAGAAGAAAGAAGTCGTCAGGCTGTCAGGAGAGATTGCGGCAAATTAGGGGGCCTGAGCGATTAAAGGCCCCGACGGGAGACGGCCGCAATTAAGAGGGACGGGGCCTCTGTGGAGACTAATTGAATAATTGCACCCACCCCACCCTCAACCCTTCCTTCCGCCTGACGCGGAATCCGTTTTTGAGAAAACAAGTCTGACGTTCCTCGTCCTTTCTCAAGTTAACAAGATACTCGGCATTCAAGTAAGGCGGGGGTTTATCTAACATGCATGTAGTTCATTTCTTTATCTGCCGCAAAAAAATAATAATATGCAATAAAAAATGCCAAATAAATAATTTTATATGTGATATTAAATCAATGTAACAAATATTTCTTTATTGGGTTCAGTTTTTATAGTAACCAAGCACAAAAGTGATCGGTCAAACGACATTTACTAAGTTGGTCAACAATTGGTTAGCTCTCTGGTGCTTGGTACCACAGGCTTCAGGTTCGAATACTGGTGGTGGCATGGATGTTTGTTGGTGGTTCGGAATCCACTTTAAACCGTAGATCCCGGTCTAATTAAAGCAAAGTGTGCACAAAATGACCGAAGAGTGACAAACGAAACCTCTTACTAAGCGATTTTTTTATATTCGTGCTTGAAACCGCTTGTGCAGATGTATGTTTTAATTCAAACAGGTTTACGCATTTTAATGCATTATTCCAGACAAGGGGGTAAGTTCATTTTATATTACATTTAGATATTCAAGGGTTTCTATTTGAATGCTTTGAAAAATATTGTATATGCTAATATGCTCATTTTATAAATTTTAAATATTACATGGATTTAAGTTTTTGATGCGATCATTTTTAAAGTATTAGTTAGAAGGAATTCTAATACCTTAAGAAGCAATTGCATTCGTTAAAAATATTAGAAATTAAGGGCCTAATGCCAGAGTGGCCCGTTCTCTGGCGCTCGGTACCGCAGGGTTCGAGTTCCGGCGGGTCCTATGGATGTTTGTAGTGATTCGGAATCCACTTTAAACCGTAGGTCCCGGCCTAACAGGATATTGTAGAGCGTTTTGGGGCTAGTGCGACTCTACGTCTGTAGCCTATCTTCAAACTGCACGTGCTCAATGAGTAGCAGTGATGCAGCCCTTGCTTAGGGCGTAAGCATTAGTTGTATCTGTATTACCAGTTGTATTAGAAGAACAACAGTTAAAATAAATGTATACTTTTGATGAGCTCAAAAGGTTTTACAGAAATTGAGCCAGAATTCAAAGGATGTCGAGTTTTTATCTGTTCTGGCCTTGTTAAATTTTCATGTAAAAAGACAAGCACATTTAGCTCGCACTGTAAGCAAGCTATTAATCTTTATTTGGTGAATCGTCCATCCTTTGAAATTTGATACAAAACCCACCCCATACGGAGGTTTTTTCCCCTCAAGAGCCCTTGTGGCCAATTTGCTAGCTCTCTAGTGTTTGTTACCACAAGCTCCAGATTCCAATCCTGGAGGTGACATGCATATTTGTTCATGGTTTGAATCAACTTTAAACGGTTGGTCCCGACCTGTTTAGCAATCGTTTGCACAAAATGTCCGTAGAGTGACAAACCAAACCAATCTTCACGCCGATTCAAGAGATGAAAGCGAGTTTCAAATACTGTCCATTCTGAAGGGAAGCGTCTCTTTTATGCGTCACTCAGCGTTTTCTGTTTCGATTGTGCGACCGTCTTTAGTTGGCTCATCGTTGCATTACTGGATGACCGAATAAAATCCCAACAGTTTTGCTGCACCTCACAAATACAGCAAAACAATCATAACCTTACTGAAGAATGGTAAAGAATAATATATCAAAAGGTATCAACCAATTAATGGTCCGAACTAGTAAACCTGAACCTTCTTCTAAAAAAGCCATAGTTCTGCTATATCTCTTTATAATCGCCAGCAGTACCCAAAGCCCTGTTTATTTTAACATCGATGAGATTTATGTTCCACTTTAACGAAAGGTCTAGAGTGTGGTACAGCACAAGCACAAATGAGGCACGAAAAGAAAAACATTGTCTACCCACGACATCATAACAAAGTGCTTCTTTGATTCAATGCTTACAATAAATGGTCAACATTGCTACAACCCACAGTAACACGTGTTTTGTAGCATCGAAGGAGTGATGGGCTAACATACTCCAAAGATGCAATGGATAGCTGAGCAACGACCTTCTCAATTGAGGCTCGTAAATGAAAACACAGGCAAACACATAGTAAGAACAACAGCAACAGAAAAAATGTGAGCTTTGGGGTTGGCAGTTAGAGGGCTTGAAACTCATCATTCATCTCAAATTCATCCATCCTCACATCAATAATGACGGGTTCCAGTTGAGGCATTGTGCTTGGCTATTGCGAGAAATACGTTTGCAAGTATATTCGCTCCTCATTGCATCACTTCCGACCTTACATTCTTCTACAAAAATGGCATGCTTTATTAAACAGTACCAACCCTCAAAGTTTGTCCTATGACCATACAATCACACTGTATATATATATATATATATATATATATATACACTCATGCCCATAAATTAAAGATAATAATTAAAGATCAGGCAAAGAAAGAGACAGAAGCAAAACAAATTTGACTTATTTGTAAAGTCTATTTATTAAACAAAAGGTAAAGAGCAAAAAAGATGTTATATGTTTGACATAATTAATAAAAATTGCGATTTTTACTCCCTGGAGCAAATTTAAAAAAAGAACCTATTTACAAAAAACAGTATAACATGGTTAGTATGATGGATAATATGGAGTATGTCTCCCGGACGATGCAATACAGGCCTTACGACGCCTAGGCATGCTGAGTATCAAATTATCAATCTGATCTTGGGAATATTACACCACTCATCAAGCAATGCCCTCCGAAGTTCCGGTTGACAGGTGGGAGGGTTGACAGGCTGCAATTCGTCGGCCAAGCATATCCCACACATGCTCTATTGATTCAAGTCCGGTGAGTATGCTGGCCTATCCATACGGGTGATATCCTCCAATTGAAGGCATTCGTCTACAATGTTTGCACGGTGAGGACGGGCGTTGTCATCCATAAGCAGAAATTCAGCACCCATGGCGCCTCGAAACAAACGTACATGTTGTTCCAGAATGACATCCTGATAGATGTGGCCTGTCATCGTTAAACTCTAAACATGCAGGTCAGTTCTGGAACCAAGAATAATTCCTCCCCCAAACGAGCCATCCTGCACCACCGTAACGGTGTCGTTCAATGGTGTTCTCTTGGTGGTAACGGGTACCTGGCGCTCTCCATATGAAAGTCCGGCGAGAATCAGACTGAAAACTAAACCTGGACTCGTCGGAAAACATCACACAAGACCACGGTTGCGGTGTCCACAATGCATGCTCTCTATTCCAGGTTAATCGCAGGCGACAGTGAGTTGCGGTAAGTGGAACACATCTGACAGGCCTACGAGCATATAGACCAATGTTCCCTATGCGTCTGTACACGGTCTGCCTTGAAACTGTCGTACCGGCAGCTGAAGAGAGCTGACGAGACAGGTCTGATGTTGTGCTCCGTCTGTTTCTTTTGGCAGTAACTGCTAAATACCTGTCCTCATTCGGCGTTGTAACTCGGGGGTGACTTGTGCTGTAACATCTACTCCCATTACCATCTTCTTGGAATCGTTGCGAAAGCCTGGAGATGACACTCTGGGCGATTCCAAGTTCTTCGGATACTTTCCAGCTGGGTACGTCCACATTCCAGTCGTCCGATAATTTTACCACTTAAAAATCATCCAAATGCTTCCTTTGTGCCATAACTATGCGGTTATTGCACTGAAAGGCTTTTTAAAGCGCTTGTGAACAATTTTACTTCTTTGCCACCATTCCTTATATACCCTCTCTTACACTCTCGTCATTGTGACGTACTATCCGCGCCATCTGGTGGTTTCCTGTAATTTGCATATTCTTCTTCAAGATGTGTGTGATAATTCTTCGGGGTGAAATTTTTATTTTAGAGTTCAATTTCTGTGTGATTCTGAATTATCCTGAATTTATGGACATGATTGTATATAAGAGATAGAGAAAGAGACATACAATCTGCAGGGAGGAAGCTATAGCATATGCCTTCCTCGCAAATCTGCTGTCGTATGAAATAAACTCAGAAAACTCCCATCAGGTATCCTAACTATTAAAGTGAAAGTTTTTACACCCGATCCCATTGAGTTTCCTCGTCTCTGAAAGCAGTGACTGCAAAGGACACCACCAGCGGATGTAAACCCGAGCTCTCTTAAGCACACTGCCCTTGAGAAAACTGATGTTTAGACACGTGATGTGAGTTATTTTTAAAAAAAAATAATGTGCAAAATTATTTGTAATTTTATTGCTTAATTAAAAATTTTTATTACAAGTGTAATTTTTATTTATATTCTTTATTTAAGAAATATTAAAATATTAAATAAACATTATACAAAAAAAATTAATTATTAAAATTCGTCATAAAATCTAGAATAAATTATATTTCAAGTGTGGAAACCCAAAATGTCAAATGTTTTTAAAAAATCCCGTTGTCGAGGTATCAATTGACGAGACTAGCTAAATGTTAGAATAAAAGTATTAATTTACAAAAAAAAAGTAAAGATATGAGCCGTAGCAATTAATTGATAAGATACAAACAGTAATAATAATTAATGCAACAATTAGAACAGTTAATAACTTAGAAACCCTATTATATATTTAAAAATAAGAAGCAGGCCATGCATTTCATTTAATTCATTTTGATCTTAATAAAGTAAACTGCGCATTGATTTCAATTCAGCTAAAGGCTCGTAGACGCTTGGAATGCATGCCATCGCAACAGCTCTGCTTTGAAACGCATTTTAGGTCACGAATCTCTACTGGGAGGGTAAAAAGCGCTCCTGCGTGCTCTCCGTAGGCACTTATTAAACAGATTTCCACTTGAGTGGCTTTTGTACTTGATTAATTTCGTGGAATATTGAACCCGAAATCGGAACATGATTTGCCTCATGGAGTTGATTTGCAATTGAGAACGAACTATTCCGAACGTTTCTGCCTAGGAATTTTCTGTGTTTAATTAGCAAATATTTGTTCGCGAGACTGCAATCTGCTGCCTGTTTGCGATGTTGAATTAATATTAATAAAGAGTCAAGAGTTCTCAGTTTCCCATTAACGTCTGGATTTCGTCATCCGGGTGCTTGCGGTCGCCATGGTTACTGCAGCAAATATTTATAAGAATAAATGTATTCACCTCTTTGGCGGCGCAGTTTCAATTGGGTGACGAAATTTTTGCCTACAGACCGAACTGCAAAGTATCTGTAAGTCTGTGATTGTTTGATGTTATTTAATCTCATGCTCTAAATGCTCTGAACGGCTTTGTAACAATTGGGATATTTATTTGATTGCTTATGTAATTGAATAGCAATACCCCACAGCAAACAAGGGTTGTTAAAATTAAAAATTAATAAACTGCAATTGCTGGCAGATGAGATATATTAAGAGTCTTATGTATGACGGTTTTTAAAGCCTGAAACATTGACCAGGATTTTAAAACATTTATTGCACGAAAATGGTAATGGTATGCTATGTTGCATCGAAAAATTGCAAGCAGTTCTATATATTGGTGCAATTCTTTTTTGTGCGTTGTTAAAGAGACTAATCTTCAGTTTCCTGCAATGGGGACGGACATCCCATGAATGGAGGGATAAGGACACTCATGGATGGGGGAAAGAGGGCAGCTTCTGCTGAGACAGCAGCCTGGGGGTTAGCTTTTTTAGCCTCTGGTGCAACAGGCTTCAGGTTTGAATTCTGGCTGGGGCACGGATGTTTGGGAGTGATTCAGAATCCACGTTAAACTGTAGGTCCTGATCTGTTTAGTCCTCTTGTACCGTAGACCGTAGAGTAACAAACCAGACAAACAAAGGGAGTGCACCAGTAGGTAGAAGTCTGATATGGCGCCGTGAATTTCGTGCAGTCATATGAGACAGTGACCTACGTCTTTAAGTGGATTCAGAACCACTACAAACTTGCATGACACCGCCGAGACTTGAACCGAAACCTGTAGCACCGAGTGACAGACACTTGGCCATTCAGGACCTCTCTTTCTCTGGTAGGAATTAGCTATATTAAAACAATACGTTCGAATGATGTCGTTCTGGTGTGTGTTCCGTGGCGTCTACAAAACATGGCGCAGAAAATAAGTTAAGACTACTTGTTATTGATTCCTCTCCTCTGAAAACATTCAAAAATTTTCATCACGGCGGAACCCTTTCGTTTCAAGAATAAACAGTCATTTGTCACGTGATTTAAAGACTTGAGATTGGTCACCATCAAATCAATTGTTCTGCATTTAATTTTCAATTGTTTTTTTTTTTTTCAGAATGTTTAGAAAATGAACTTCCAATGTTTTCAAATATTGTCTAGAGATTAGTTATATTTTGAAATTGAAATTGAATATACAATGTTAAATGATGTAAAGTTAATTTTTTAAGCTATGGTCTAAAGATCAATTAGATTTTTGAATGTCTACAAATCAGTTACGTTTTTAAAAAGTTAAATAATGTTTTACATATTAATAAATAATCTGTACATTTAGCTTTCATAAATTTAACTGATCTTTAGACTTTCATAATTTTCTTAAAAGTAATTTTTTAGACTTTCATAACTTTCATCAACTTAATTGATCGTTAGACTTTCATAAGCATAATTTATTCTTTAGTTTTGCATAAATTGATAAACTGAATTGATCGTTATACTATACATTCCTAGATTGCACAACCGTAACTGATCTCTAGTCTTCATAAAATGATAAATGCAATTGATCTTTAGACTTTCATGACTTTCATCAACCTAACTGATCGTTAGACTTTCATAACTTTCAACGTAATTGATCTTTAGGCTTTTCATGACTTTCAGCGTAATTGATCTTTAGACTTTCATGACTTTCATCAACGTAACTGATCGTTAGACTTTCATAACTTTCAACGTAATTGATCGACTTTCATGACTTTCATCAACGTAACTGATCGTTAGACTTTCATAACTTTCAACGTAATTGATCTTTAGGCTTTCATGACTTTTCATCAACGTAACTGATCGTTAGACTTTCATAACTTTCAACGTAATTGATCTTTAGACTTTCATGACTTTCATCAACGTAACTGATCTTTAGACTTTCATAAATTTCATAAATGTAACTGACTTTTTAGACTTTCATCAACGTAACTGACATTTAAGCACTATTTTTAACTATAAATTCAAATTACATTCATAAAATAAGTAAGTGATATATTTGCACACAATAAATTAAAACTCGTAAATGACTTTAGTCACTTAATTCTATTTTTAATTTCTATCATACTTTTTTATTTTTGTAACAATACCTCGACAATGGATATTTTTAAAAATTGAATTAATACAATGGATTTGGTTTGGTTTGTCGCTCTATGGTCATCTTGAGCACAATTTAGGCTCATTAGACCGGGACCTACAGTTTAACGTGGATTCCGAATCAATAATAAACATCCATGCCACAGCCAGGATTCGAACCTGGAGCCTGTGGTACCAAAGCCAGAGTGTTAGCCAAATAGCCATCAGGCCTCTTAATACAATGGGAGGTGGGTGGGTTAGAAAATGGAAAACATCCAAAAGATAGATTGTTAAGAGAAAACCGTTCTTAAGAAAGCAAAAAACATAGATTAAGACTTGTATAAAAGTTAAACACTGATTGTAGTTTTAAAATGCAATTGCAATTGAAACATTATCCTCAAGGGCTCAACAACATCATCTCCTTTTAAAGACGATAAATCTTGTGCAGGAATCCATTTACGTCAGCTCACTTAACTGCAACCTTATCGAATCAGTGAGGTGACCTTGAGTCCTGTGATGTATCAGATGAACTTGAATCATCGATTCTGTCACGCGACCATTAAGCGGTCGTCCGGCCCCAAGAAAGAAATGATTTCACTTCCGCCCCCACCCCCCAACCACCCTCTGAAAAAAAACAGAAGAAAATTATTTCCCACGAATAGCAAAAATCATAAAAGTGTCTCGTAATTGTTTTCTGTAACGATCTCTTTGCAGGGGCGCCCTTCCTCTAATGCGTTTATAATTGCCCCGGGGGCAGGGGGAATCAACAACTAGGGTGTGCGCCCCATCGCATTATACAAATGCATTCCATTCGAACATGTGTTTCTGGTGCCGGCGACAAGCCCTCTGCACCACTCCAGGTGAATTGCAAAGTTATGAAAATTCAGCCCCGGCCTCCGCTTAAAAGGCGTTTAAAGGGGCGTTAGAGGAAATATCTTGTCGCCCCAGCACAAGTGTTGGGAGGCTCGTAAAGATTAAAATGGGAGGAGAGAGGCTTAAAAAACCAAAAATTGGTTTGCTATTGGCGTTGAAGTTTATACATTAGTTTGCTGTAATTTTTTTTTCTTGTTCGTATGTTTTTCTAAAAACTGATTTAAAAACTGAGAAATGATCTTTAATGAAAATATTCAAGTCTGAAGTACAGCGTGAAGCTACTTAGAGCTTTTTTTTTAGAATCTGTAGGGATCTTTCTTTTAGATCAAATAATTTTTGCGCAAAACATTTGGCAGAATTACATGCATCATCATCATTGGCGCAACAGCCCCATTGTGAACCAAGGCTGTCTGTCTGCTGGCAAATTACGAGATATTTTTAAAAATTATTTTTACGGGGTAGGGTTGTCAGTGATACGCTGAGACCACCACTACTATTACTATTACACGACACCACGTGACTGTGCCTAGAGCTGAGTTGTCATTTTACAGTTTGGGAAGAATTTGGGTGAGAAGAAGTCTGATTGGGCTCTGTGATACTCTACGGTCATAGAAGACTGAGACCTACGGCTTAAAGGGGATTCCGAACTACTACAAACATCCATGGCACCACTGGGATACGAACCCGATACCTGTGGTATCGAGAACCAGAGTGCTAGCCCTCGACCATCAGGCCTCCAGCCATTTTAGACCGGGACCTACGGATTAAAGTGTATTCCGAACCACTACAAACCCATGGACCGCCTGGACTCGAACCCGAAACTTGTGGCACCGAGCGCCAGTCACTCGGCCATCATGCCCCTGAGAAAATACAAGCAGAAGAAATACCATCAAGAAAAGTAAGTTTGTATGATTCGTTGTCCTTCTATCCATATAAATGTTGCTGCCTTTTTATAAATAAATTAATTTATTCGTAGTGATCCTTTTTTTTTTTTTTGGTAATTCTGTAAACTTCTTATAAGCAGTATAAACAACAGCTTTTGACAGTATAAACAATTCAAATAAATCAAGAATTCAAACTAAATAAATTAAATAAAAAATACTCTTAGGGGTTAGGATTTATTTTTCTTATTATTGAACACCATCTTTTAGTTTTATAAAAGTGAAATAAATTCACAAATTTATGCCAAGATAAATTGAATGCAGCTATTCAGAAATGAAAAATTATTTTTTTCTTAGTTGAAGATTTAAGACATCTTCTTCGAACTAATAAATTTCGACAGATAAGTACACCGAAAATTTACGATGATTTTAATTTTATATTTCATAGTTTACTTCTGAAATGTTGTTTTTTTATAAAGAAGTATGTGGTAGGTCAATTCGGAAATTTATCATCTATACTCATTTTAGTTAAAAAAATGAGTAAAACTTTCTTTTGGCAATGTCTGCCATTTGATGAAGTGTCATAAGAAATAACATAAAGTTGTAAAAGATCCACTGTGATTGGAATATTCATAAAAGAAACACTGCAATAGAAATATCCAGTGGAATATCCATAAGAGAATCACTGTGATTGGAATATCCAGTGGAATATACATAAAAGAGCCACTGTGATTGGAATATTTAGTGGAATATTAAATTGGAATATTCAGTGGAATATCTATAAAGGAACCACTGTAATTGGAATATCCAGTGGTTACGTTATCCCATTGGTGTTCATCACTTTACCACTGAGTTTAGATTCAAAGTACCTGGTAAATTTTTTGAAAAATGTAATTCTATTTTTCAAAAATTTTTTTATTTCTTATATATCTGTAGATGACAGCATTATTTGTTAAACATGTTAAATTTAAACTGCTTTTAATTATTTTAATTTGTTCTTAGTCCTCCATAAGCAGCAAGACCAAACGACTTTACGAATATAAAATGGTGCGCCATATTATTAGACCCATACTAGTAATTATGTTAAAAACACACATTTGTAATAAAAGACGACAATTACCGCATCTCTTCCTTAAATTTAGTGGCACGTGCTGACAACATTTGTACAAATACAGTTTCAAGAACTGGCAAAACTGAATTAATAAATAACGCGTATTTTTGAATTGAGTTTTTCTGACTAACAAGTAATTCAGGTGAGAATTCTTTTTATATTGGTGTTGAATATAGAATGATGTGTCATATCCATTGATTAATATTTTCTATTAAATTATATCCTGTTTAAGTGTAAAATTTATAAAATTTTTGTTGTTTTTCGAAATGGGAAAACTTTCAGATTTGTTACAAGAGAAAATTAGAGTTTATTTATTTTTGTTTATTTTTGTATTTATTCACCCTGTAGGATAGTGCCAATTTCTTACATGAAAATCCTTAAGTAACGATATTTTGTTTCTAAATTTAGATCCATTATATTAAATGTGAATATTTTATTTATTCAAAATAAAAATATATTTTTTTTTTATTCCTATGTAAGAAAATGAAGATTATTTCAATAACTTGATGATTTTAATAAAAAAAAAAAAGTAAGTTTTCTTAAGCTTTTAAATAAAAAAAAAAAGCGAGCTATCAACAAAACTATTTTTACATTAGTTATTTTGAAGATATTTTAAGTGAATGTATTTATTTTTAAAGTCAATTCACCATGTAAAGAATACTTATTTGTAAGAATTGTAAACAAATTGAAAGATGTTTTAGATCATTTTATATCGTTGGTAAGTCAATAACGAACTGCAAAAATATGTAGGAAACAAATTTTTCTTAAAGCACATTTGGATCTTTTGAATGAATTTTCATATTTTCAAATATGAAGTAAAATAGTGTCTTTTGTCGCAAAATATTTATTCCTGACGTTGAATGATAATTTTTGATTTTAGACTGAGAGAAATATTTAAAAAACGCTTTTTGCCTGGAAAGTCATCTTTTATAAAATATCCCATGTTAAAACGTCCCATCTCACAAATGGATTGGGTAACAAGCTGATTCAATTTCATTCCTTGGGCCATAAATAAAATAATTATTATTTGAACGAATGATTATAGTTAAAAATTTGTGCTATATATACATCTTAATTAGGGCCTGAATGGCCGAGTAGCTAGCGCTCTGGCGCTTGGTACCACAGGTTTCGGGTTCGAGTCCCGGCGGTGCCATGGGTGTTTGCAGTGTCTCGAATCCACTTTTAAAACCGTAGGCCCCAATCTAACATGACTGTTGGGCTTAGGGCTGAAAACCCTACCCTTTAAAAAAGAAAAAGACATCTCAGATTGGTGAAATCTGCCCGTAGGCAGACGGCCTCGGCCCATCATGGGCTGTTGCGTTAATCATAATATGATGATGATATATCTTAATTAAATATCTAAAAAAATTTTTGGCTTTGTTGGATCTGGATAGTAAGCGGACCTAAAAATGAACTGAACTAAAGAATCTCCTGTTTAGAACTTTTAAGAACTAAAAAATGCAGAATTTAATCCTACCAAAATAACAGAAATTTGATTTAAACTAAAAATTAAATTCATGTATTTTTTACCTTTTCTAAAATATAAAAGGGCCTGATGGCCGAGTAACTAACGATCTGGCCCCTAGGTGCCACAGGTTTCGGGTTGGAGGCCCGGAGATACCATGGGTGTGTGTAGTGGTACGTAATCCATTGTAAACCGTAGGTCCCGTCTAATAAGAGAGAGCGTTGGGCGTAGGACAGGCAACTCTACCCCGCAAAAATAAAACATCTCCTTCTTCTCCATGGTACGTTGTTCATTGCCATCCATGTAAAGTGTCATCATGTGGAAAGAAGGGTGCATGGAAACACATTAAAATGTTTTGCTTCTATGTCTTTATGGATTGTTTTCACTTTTCTTCTTAGTTTGTTTAAGAGCAGGCAATTTTTCATGTTAAAAGTACCTTTACAACGTTATTTATGGTTTTTCACTATAGAGATCACATTCCAATAAAAAAAGGTAGATTTTTGACGTTTAAAATTTTATAAATGGCATACCTATAACAGTTGTTTTTCACATGATTCTTCAGGGCATGCCTCAAAATACCTTATACCAAGATTTCATTCAATTTCTTCGAAGGATAAGATCGCTAGGGGACTCATATGTCGAGAAAGAATCATATTACACGCAATATATAATATCTCTCTCTCTCTATATATATATATATTTAAATTATTAGTTTTATGTTACTCTCCATATTCCTGCCTTTATATTTTTAAATAAATAGGGGGCGTGATGGCCGAATGGCTAGCGCTCTGGCGTTCGGTACCACAGGTATCGGGCTCAAATCCCGGCTTTGCCCATGGGTGTTGTAGTGGTTCGAATCCACTTTAAGCCATACGTCCCGGTCCTAATAAGATCGTAGAGCGCTGCGGAGGCATTGTTACTCCGTGGCTTTACCATCAAGTTACACGCGCCCCCTGGGTAATGCAAAGTGAGTAACATCGGTGCAGCCCTTATGGCGAAGATCACGGTCTGTTTGTCAGCTGCATTAGAAGAAAAAATTTTAAATATATATTCTAATAAAGGCGAAAAATATTAATTTTTGTATATGAATGATGCTTTTATTTACCATTTTAATATTATTTAAAGCGGGTTATTTTAAATTCCAAACTTAATTTAACAAATATATTTTTGAATAAATTTTACCAAATCTAAAAATTGCTTTATTTTATCTATTCAGGCAACGCCACGGAAAAGCTGCATTATTAAGAAAATATTGGCTTATCAAATTGTTTGTAACTGTTTAATTTTCCATCTGATTTAGTATAGTTTAATTCCAATCATTTTTTATTCTCCTTCAGGGGGTCTTTCTTCCTTCTTTGAGAAGGGACAGTTGTTGCATAGACATGACCTATGCAATAGCACGTCTATGCGACCACGTCTATTCTATTGCATAGACGGGGCAAATCTATTTCACTTTATTATAATTGCGACGAAAATCAGGACTTCTGTTGCTGTGGAGCAACTATTCCGTTGGGCAACTACTTAACTCTCTCACAGAAACATGCCATCTTAAAATACACTGTAAACAACTTTATATATTGTGGCCCAGAAATATAAGGTAATTATAATTAAAGTCCACTTTCAAAATGCTTTAAAGCAAATAACCACCCATCACAATGAGTTTAAATTTAAACTGAAGCTACTTGAAGAAGGGGGAAAACGGTACGGCATCAAAAAAAAAAAAAAAAAGGTTCCGAAGTATATTAACAAATGGTGCGGTAAGCAGCATAAAGAAAATGTTAGCTTGAATCGAAATGACAACGTATTTGACACGGGTAGCACATTCAACCCCTGTAGTGTTCAATGTGCTGGATTGTTTTGGTTTTTTTGACGGAAAAAATGACTTCTGAGTCATTCAACAGTTGTGTCGCTGTGAGTGGAAATCCCATCCACCACGTCACTGTCATACCAAATGGGATGAGAAAATTCGGTGGAACTTTTTTGATGCCATACCCTTTCCTCCTCCTTCAAGTATCTTCAGTTCAAATGCGAACTCATTGTGACGAGTAGTTCTTTTCTATAGCATTTTGAAAGTGGGACTTAAATTATAATCACCCTCCATAATTTGCATCTCAATGACCAAGTATAAAATCACCCATTTATTAAACTGCATAGAAGAAAATGATCAATCAATCATTCCAAGAAAACAACCCCATAGACCGAAAGCTGCAATAATGTTATGTACCCTATTTTCAGATCCTATTTATAATGAATGTTCATTCTTTCTGTATTGTGTACCTTTCGTTCCAAGTAGTCAAATTTAAATTATATTATATCATATTTTTATCCATCTTCAAAATTCAATGCATTTCTGCTATTCCATAGTTCCATTTAAATTTTTATATTATTTTTAGCATTTTAAATAGCTCATTAATAACGGACCAGCTTTTAAATTTGTAGGTTTAGTTTGAGTTTGTCGCTCTACGGTTCATTTTGTGCACACTTTAGACTAAATATACCGAGCCCTACAGTTTAACTTGGATTCCGAACCACTCATAAACGTCCATTCCATCACCAGGAATCGAACCTGAAGCCTGTGGTACCAAAGGCCAGAGCACTAGCTAATTGACCATCAGGTTGCTTGAATTTGTAGTGGTTATATAGTCCTAGATACAGGGCTGAAGATGTGAAGTAAAGTAAAATGATTGTTTGTAAACAGCCACTTTCAGAAACAGTGGTGAAAAAAACATAGTGGTTTAATATTCAACTAATTTCTAATCATTGTAGTCATCATCATTTCTCACCATTCATCTAATTATCAATCAAACGTATCTGAGATGTAAATGATTATTTAAGTTGAAAAAAAATAATTTTTCTATAAGTATCTCTGTATTTTCTAAGAGGAAAAAATAATCTTTTTTTAATTTCTGAAGATGCATTTGAATTTTTAATCAAAGGTAATGATTAAAATGGAGATTGATTAGAATGAAAAAATTATTAAACTGATGATAAAAAATTCACTGATAATGTAAATTTCGTTGATTGTGAGAATTCTGGTGTGAAGGAGTTGTCAATTCTCACGACTTTTCATGTACAAATTTTTTCGAGTTTTTTTTCGAAAGAAGTTAAGGAAAAAAACACAACCATTATAAAAATCAATTATTGTTTACTTACCAACAACAGCAAAACAATCTTTTATGTTCAAGCTTTGTTGTACCTGATGAATTCCGAGTCCAAATCTTTTAAAACAGCAAAAAAAAAAAAAAAAAAAAATGTATTGCATCAATGTTTTGTTTATTTTCTCCCGCCTTTAACCTATTTAACCTTGAATATTTTAAAAACATACGTTGTTTGTATACATTGTTGTTCTTGTTAAATTATAATTTAAGTATCGTACATGTATCTTATCTGTTAACAAATAGAAGTCCGGGTCAATTAATATTGTGAATGGGATTAAAATTTCATCTGAGGGAGTGCGCTGCAATTATTGTTTGAAAAATCAGTGGTTTTATTAAAAAATGTGATAGAATGTCTCGCATTGTAAATCTGGCATCTTGTTATAAATTTTCCGGATTTTCTTCAATACCACATACAAATTCAAAGCATTACTTACCCCTTCATCCTAAATAAACATATTAACTCAGTGTTGTGGTCAACAAGCTGAGACCGTAATTACCATTGGAAAAAATTATGTTCATTATTTCTGTTAAAGCATCATTAATTTTTTTTTTTCTAATTATTGGTCATGTAAAGAAAGTTCATCTATCCTAGCTGTTCTAAAACTATGTTTCATTGAATCTTGAGGTTTCTTAATACAGTGGTGGTTATAATTAAAGTGATCCTATTCCGACCCATCTACAACCCGCTCTGTCTATCAGAATTTGATGAAACTTGGTATATATGATATATGGACCATGGGGAAGAGATTTCTGCAATAAAAATAGTTCAAAATATCACCACCAGGGGCCAATTTTCAAAGATTCCTTATGCAAATTAGTCAAAACCTATAAAGAAATTTGCAGTCAGTGCCCGAAAATCATTGTGCGTACCTTTGCCATCATTAATCATGCTCTTACAGAAGCTTACAGCTTTACTGCTAAAACTGTTTTATCAGAAAGGTAGCAATAGCTGCACTGTGTGAATATCTTCATTTAAAGGGATTGCGAAAAAGGCCCGTGTAGAATGGTTTGAAGATTGGCTGAAGATGGTGGTTATGAAATCTGAAGAGACTGTAGACTTGGGTGTGCTGCCAGGAAGAGGGCCGAAACGACTTGCGAATGAAACTATCGAAGAAGTCGCTAGTGCTCAAGTTGAAAGAACCTCTACTTCCAGCTATTCTTCAGCAAGTTCTCAGTCGGTGCCACGTGAGTTGGCGATTTCGTGGACGAGAGTACGAAAAATTCTGCGATCCACATTAAAATGGTGTCCGTATAAGATTCATGTGGTGCAAATACTGCAACCTCAAGAACACTCCGATTTTTGGCGGGAATGGAAGTTGATGACATATGGCCTTGGCGAATTCTATGGTCAGATGATGCGCCCATTTCTTTAGACGGATCTATGAATAATCAACCTGCCCACTTTTCTCCGACTCCAACGTCACTGCAGACCACCTCCCATCTTGCAGTGCACTTGACGATGTCGACCACGACAGAACCTACGAGGAGAGGGCAAATCTTTACTGGACAGCGCGACATGGAATGGTAGAGAGCCCCTGGCGGACGTTGGCTGAAGTGAAGTGAAGTAATGTCACATAAATTGACAATTTAGTCAGTAACTACTTGCTTCACAGCTTGATTGGTTTTCAAATTAGAAGGGATTATTTGGTCTCGACCTAATAACCAGTGCATAAAGCAAAGCTCTCTTGTGTCGATACTATCGAAATTCATGATTAAGCCATAAGTTTATTTTAGTTAGATTTGAGAAAATGGTAGATGCAAACCTGAATAAGTGCACCCTAATTAAAATCTCTTGTTCAGGAATGATCACAATAACTAGGCCCTCCTACTGGATTTGAGAAGAAAGGATCTCCAGATGCGCGAGTGCGTGAAGGGGTAACTTTCACTACCAGGAAGCATCCTAGATAAAACCTGTATATCTAAAGCCGTGTATCTGAGATATCAATGGCGAACAGCCTGCAGTCAAAAATGCGTGGAACACGAAAATAACAATTGTTTCTGAAAGAAACAGCAAAGCACACCGACATGACTTTGACAAATAATGCTGATTTTAATCCCGAAGAAATAGCAAAGAATATTTTGATCAAAATATGAAAAAAAAAAAAGCCTGATATTTTATTTTTCATTGTTAAAAAAAGGAAGGGGACAGAGAGATGGAGAGACGGATTCTTTTTTTTATTTCGTTGACGTATTGATTCTGCGCTTCTTTGATCTCTATTAGAGTGAAGACGAGCGGAAAATATGAATGGGGCCGTGTGTACGCAGGGCCCCTCGACCCTGCAAAGACTCGGAATAGATCATCTCAGATAAATGGATTCCTTTCGAGATCTCGAGCTGGCTAAATTTTCTTTCAATTCATAAAGAGAAAACGTCCCTCTGAATATTTCATCCAATTTTTGCGCGCTCTTTCGCATGGAAGGGAATTCTGAATGATAAAGGGGGGCATTTATTTAATTTGGGTTATGGACATTTTTCTTCACAATGGATTGAATTCCATGCAAAAGGATTCTGCATGCGATTTAAGCAGAGCAATAAGTTAGTTTTTAAAAAATGATAAAGAATAGGGAGGAATGGAATTTTGCTACCTTGTTAAAAAATAGATTGCTTATAAAGTATGCAAGTTTTGCGGTATTTAATATTAGCTAGCTAAATAAAATTTTTATGTTAAGAATTTTTAAATAAATTCAGGAAGGGGTCGTGATTTGACTTATTCGTAAAGGTTAAGGAAATTTTGGCAGGGAGCAGGTTTTTTACCATCTTGGATAAACATTTATGGTACACTGTGACTTGGAAAAGTGCTTAAACTGTTAATAATTTACATAAGTGTTCAAAGGAGCTGTTCATAATTTTGTATAATCCAAATATAAATAAATTACTAAATAATACATCACATGGGCACTAATTTAGTGGGCAAGTAATTAGTTTCTGAATTGAGGGAGCTATGCTCAAACCCAAAAATATGTAAGATGGCATGATTGGTTTGATTGTTAGTAGTGACACAACATAGCATAGATTTCTTTTAGCAATTATCCTTGACACATTGTAACCTATCTGTACATTCCTGACATATTGCAACAGCATGTGTTGCCTTACACGCAGAGCTTCTATGAGGCCCTTTTAACATAATAATATTCTACGTCACTCTTTCTGCATGTTACGGGACTAACTTCTCATTATCAGAACACCTCGTTCGCCTTACCGATCTCAGATCTGTTATTGATTCAAAATTTATGAGATGGCGTGACAATGCAGTAGTTCTGTTTAACTAGAGACAAGTTTTACAACAACTGTGTAATGAAATATTTTAGGATAACCTAAGAAACCTGTAAACCTGCGTACTGGCTCAGGTCTTTTGCGTAATCGTATTGTGTAGTGCATTCAAGCTTGGTACACCCCAACGTGAGATACTATATCTTGTTTTTTTTGTGTGTTTTCATGTGATGAAGAATAATTTTTTTTTTCAATTTTGCAACCACTTATTTACATCATTGTTACACACAGATGCAAAACTTCAATCCTTTCTGACAATTTCTTCTTAGTACCCTTTTTATGGCAATAAGTATACAAAAAAGGAGATAATAATGATCAGTTATCCATCACACTTACATGTTTTTAAAATATATGTTGTCATATTTCTCTAAAAAATTTTTGATGAGTGTCGATGGGTATTTGATTTATAAACTTTTTTTGAATTTGATTTTCTGGCAGATGGCAATCTTTAGTTTCTACGAAAAAAAGTTCCTCTATTTTTCCCGCCCAATTGAGTAGGATCTTGCCGTGGTGGATGGGCTTTCCACTCACAGTGTCACAACTGTCGAATGGCTTGGAAGTCATTTTTTCCGTCAAAAATACCGAAACAATCGAGCACATTGAACAGTGCAGTTGGTTTAACGTGCAACTCGTGCGAAATGCGCTGTCATTTAGATACAAAATATCACTGGCTGCCGAATTTACTTTCTTTATGTAGCTTAGAGCTCCCTCTATTAATACACTTTGGAACTTGTTTTTGATGCCGTACTGTTTCCCCTTCTTCAAGTATCTTCATTTCAAATGTGAACTTAATGTGAAGAGTGTTTCTTTTTTACAGCATTTTGAAAGTGGGACTTTAATTATAATCACCGTGGATATGTTCTTGATACTACTCTTCTTATCTTCCCTAATGATCCTATTATTCATTGTTTGTGCGTTACTTTTTATGTCAATGGATATATCTATTGCAGAGTTGGCATAATACAGCAATTTTGATTGAAAAAAACTGCAAATATAATATAAAAAAAAAAACATAATATTCTATTGTAAAGAATGAATCGAATATATATTTATCTTTATAAATAAAATAAATTTTAAGAAGACTGAATATATTTTATTTTAAAATAAGGAATATTAAAAATTTTGTAATATTTGAAATTGAGTCCACCCCTTTTCAATTATGTTTGTACATTAATTTGAAACATGCAAATCAAAAAATGTTTTAATAACAAGATGTATTTTTAAAAATTTGTAATGGAAAAAATATCCGTCCCGCATCTTAATTAGATATGCATATTCTATAAATCACACTGTTTTTCGGCCCAACTTTTGTTAGAAATTCCAAAGGTTTCATTTAATTATTTCTCGGCAGCCAGAAAGAAATATTGCCGCGAAATATAATAAAACCGAAAACAAGCAATTTCCCTTGCTGCTTTCACGAATTAATTTACGTAACTACGAAAAGTTATTTATTTTCACATTTTTAATTAAAGTAGTTTTTCTTTAGAAATACAATATAAATATTTGCGTGAAATATTAATGAAAGCTTCATACGATGTTGTTAATAATAATTATTTATGCGTTGCTTTATTGCAATAGTAATTTGATTACATGAACTGCAATGATTCAAAATTCTATTCAAAATGTAAAATTTTGTTTTATCATTTTTTGCTAATTTGGAATAATAATTTTGTTTTCAATTTTCAATTTTACTTTAAAATATTTGAATAAATAAGTCAATATATTCTAATGCAATATTTATTTTTGCATTTTGTCCTAATGCATACACATATTTTTTTCTCGTAAATTTTCAGTTTCTTTTAAATTAAGATTTATTTCAATATAATTTTTGCAAACATTAATTTTTAAAAAATTTTTTTTACTCAACAAAGCTGTAAAATTAATTTATGTCTAAAAAAAAGAGCGATGAAATAAAAGGAGGACTTAAAAATACAGAGATTTGATTCTGCTAGTTACGTACGTTACATTAGAGAATGGTGCAGAGTCGCATTTTAACATAAGATTTTCTAGTTTTCTTTTTTATGACATGTAGGCTGTAGTTTATGACATACGATGAACTCGTGCCGGCTGAAATTCCACTCTTTATAGGGTGGGGTTGGGGTGCTTAGGGGTTAATTTATCAAGCAAAATGAAGCACCATATTACTATATACAACTATATAGTACAGAATTCTAGGTTATACTACCATCATCTTCACTCTCTCGCTACGTTCCGCAGCTATCCCGTCGGCCGCCAGTCGGCTCAGCCAGATTTCCCACCCACATGATTCCCAAACTGTAAAGGGCGACTCAGATCTAGCTTCAGTGATGTGGTGTGGAGTAGTAGTAGTAATAGTAGCGGATTGTTGAGTAGTTTCCGATGTCACGCAGATGCAAGCAGTTACCTTATTTTAAAGCGAACAATTGTTTCCTTTTACTTACTGTATTACGTGTGCTGCTCGGAAGAAGCAACGAATAACTTACAGTGCAGTTGAAACAATCGATCAGAATCTAGCAAGTTAGTTGTTCCACGAGTTTGTCAACGAGAATTTGACTTCTGAACAGAGGCAACTAATCTTTTCCTAAAGACACACCAAAACGAAATATCTATGTCGTGCGTAAGCGTACTAAACCAATAGGGTATAAAAACTCCGTTGAGATGAAAGAAGTAGATAACTACTACTACTACTACTACTACACCACACCACACCACATCACATCAGTGTGCTTAGAATTAAGTGGCTCCTATGCAGTTTGGGAACGATGTGGGTGAGAAGTCTCATTGGGCTCTGTGACGTTCCACTGTCCTATGAGACCGGTACCTAGTGTTTTAAGTGGATTCCGAACCACTACAAACTTCCATGGCACCGCCAGTATTCGAACCCGAAACCTGTGGTACTGGGCTCAGTATGTTATAACAGGACAGTCCATGATGCAGCAAGACAGTCATCGATGCAGCAAGACTTAAAACCCTCTTGGACTTGAACCTTGTTCTACAAAAATTTGAAAATGGTGGCCAACTAGAGTACAACCATTGGAAGTATGACAACAGTTTAAATTAGTTTTTTAAATTTTACATAATATTGTGTAAAAAAATTATTATTATGTAGTTTAATTGTTCAATAAATAAAATGTTTACTATTTGTGATAAAGGGAGTTTTTCGTGAGAAAAAGCTCAATATCTTTCCGTCTGAATGGGGTCTGTGACGCCCTACGGTCCTATGAGACCGGGACCCACGGTTTAAAGTGGATTCCAAACCACTACAAACATCCACGGCACTGCCGGGATTCGAGCCCGAAACTTGTGGCATCGAGCGCTAGAGCTCTAGCCACTCAGCCATCAGGCCCCTAAGAAGTAGATAACAAAGTCGAACCACCAAATGTGTGCCTGGATTTGTTTGTTCTCAATAACAAGGGAACAAATTTGGATGTTCCATTAATTAAGTGGTCAAAGGTTAAGAAGTTTCAGTCTCAGTTCAGTAGATCTCCGCAGACAAGAGAATAAATTGTATTTTTAGGAGGAACGCAGCCAAAGGCCTACAGCTGCGCAGATGAAGGCGTCTGGGATGTAGCCGTCTATTGATAATCAATATGGATGTTTTCCCAGAATGTAGCATAATAAGCTGACACTGTAGCAAAGATTATCAAAATATTTGGTAGATAAGAATCGATGGTGGGAAGAAGGGAACAATGTTAATAATGGCATAGCACAGCCATAGAAAGGCAATAACATAATACTCGCTACAATTTTATCTTCTGTAAATGCCCATTTATTGCGATTATAATAAATCGAATAAAAATAATAATATAGTTTCTGATAAGTAGACTTTTTATTATATGAATGTAATGGCAGGTATGTGAACAATAGGAATAAATGACACAATCATTTGAGATAGAAGAAAATATTTGAGTTTCTTTCAAAAATGAAATAACACAGAAATAAGAGAATATCATTTCCAAATATTGTACTTAAATTCTTATTTTTGCTATATTGGAATTTCAGGAACTCAGTTAAATTAGAAATGCAACAGATTCAGCGTTACTCAGCGTGCACTTCAAAAGGGAATCAAAACCATTTCAACCATGTGTACACCACGATTTTAAATGTGCATTCTCAGGAAGAACAATCATGGCTGCAGAGCAGAAATCTGTTTTCCTCCTCATCCAGTCTGTGGCCTGGTGGCTAACGCTCTGGCCTTTGGTACCACAGGCTTCAGGTTCAAATCCTAGCGGTGGCATGGATGCTAGTGGTTCGAATCCACTTTAAAACTGTAGTTCCCGGTCTGTTTAGCTCTCTTGTGCACAAGATGACCGTAGAGAGACTAACCAAACCAAACCTCCTCTAGTCAATCGAAAAGATTGGCCGTTTTTGTGGATTTATCATGCCCATTCCTGAGGTAGGCTAGAATACTTTCGATTCGGCTTCGAACCCGAATATCCTTGTTAGTAAAATGCAGCACGCCATTCACCAGGTCTTCCAGTCTAATTCTCATTTGTAAACTTCATTATTATCATTTGTTGTCAGTAAAAAGAATTAATATACCAACAATTGAAAACTATTATGAAGGACTTGATGGTCGAGTGGCTAGCGCTCGGTGTCACAGGTTTCGGGTTCGAGCCCCGAATGGATGCTGTATTGGTTCGGAATCCACTTTAAGCCTTAGATCCCGGTATCATCCGTCCCGTCCCACGCTGCAGAAACACTGAGAATTAGTTACCCAACAGTATTATGTTATTCCATGAATCATAGTATTTCTTATGTTATCAGAAACTATATTATTATTTCTGTAACTGTAACTTTTTCTTAATTATTATTATTATATTCACTCTCACTTTTATAACTATCAAGTGGTTACGTAACCCTGATTAGAAGAGTGAGTTGTGGGATAAAGTGAAGTAACAAAGTAAATTATACTTATTTATATAGTTTAAATGGAAAAACCTTAACCTGAGGGGCCTGAATGGCTGAGTGGCTAGCTCTCTGGCCCTCGGTACCACAGGTTTCGGGTTCGAGTCCCGGCGGTGCCATGGATGTTTGTAGTGGTTCGGAATCCACTTTAAACCGTAGGTCCCGGTCTAACACGATCGTAGAGCGTTGTGGAGAGTGACATATTAAAAATAAGGAAAAAAAAAACTAACTGTTCATATATATAGTGATTAGGGGATTATAGTCCTTGTTGCTTCACATCCCCATATACCACTTCATTCATCATCACCTTAACCTGAAAACCTTGCTGTCGTGATTTGGTTTGGTGTGATGCTCTACTGCCGCTTTGTGCACACTTTAGGCTAAGCAGACCGGGAGCTACAGTTTAAAGCGGATTCCGAACCACCAACAAACATCCATGCTACCGCCGGTATTCGAACCTGAAGCCTGCGGTACCAAAGGCCATTTGGCCATCAGACCATTTTTCTGTCATGAAGTAACAGTTAGTTACATACATGGCACATTCACCGTTTAATAGTTCCGTTTTTAAAGAAAAAAAGGGCCACAGCACACGTTAACTGTGGGTTTAAGACATTGCTCTCCTGCACTCCAGATAAATAGATTCTATAAAAATACATTATTCAATTAGCTTATGATTTTGACGTTGAAAGATTCGAACCATTTGAAATTCCCGTAAGAATCTGACCATATCCTCCTATATGTGATCTTCGACAGAAGGGAGGCGATTGACCCTTCCAGTCTTGATTGCAGTGTAATGCGAGTCCTCCGGGCCACTGATCCGGAGAGAACTCTCCCAATGAAGCCGTTCTGTCTCTTAAATCGGACCGAGCCGAAGAAATCGACTTTCGGCCTTGCTCGGGGTAATTCGCTGCCCAGAGTTAATTGGGGTGGCGCAGATTTGGTTCTTCTTTGGCGCCCGCCGAACTGCCACTTTGCCTAATTGTACCACCAACACAACGGCGTCTTCTTCTTCTTTGGTTTAAATTATTTTAATGAATCCTGTCCAATCGCTTAATTCGCTTTCTGGAATGGAGCTATTGTAATTGTAGCCTCGTGTACCGGTGGTCGTGTACAGTAGTTGACCTTAATGACAGCTAGTTTACTTTTTAAATTTTTTGCTTGTCTAACATTCAATGAAATGGGCCTGAGGGCCGAGTGGCTACTCTCTGGATTTCGGTACCACAGGTTTCGGGTTCGAGTGCCGAAGCTGCCATGGATGTTTGAAGCGGTTCGAATCCTCTTTAAGCAGTAGGTTCCGGTCTAACATGACTATAGAGCGTTAGGCGTCAGGCCGACAATCCTACCCCTTAAAAATAAAATAACTCTTGTCTTGAAATCTGCAAGTGTGCAGATGGCCTTGGCCTACCATGGGGCTGTTGCACCACTGACGATGATGTTAATGATTTATTTACAACTTTGCCCATGAATTGCCATCCAAATCTTCCGAACTTACACCTTTATTTATAGAGATCCTTTTTGAGTGAGTTTTGGTTGAGAAAATAAGGGACCTGATGGTCGAGTGTCTAAAGCTTTGGCGCTCTGTGTCACAGTTTTTCGGGTTCGAGTCCCGTCGGTGCCATGGATGTTTGTAGTGATTCAGAATCCACTTTAAACCGTAGGTCCCGGTCTTATAGGATCGTAGAGTTTTTCGGGGTAGTGTTACTCCGCGTCCGTAGCCTATCTTCAAGCTATACGTGCCCCCTAGCCTATTAACTGGCTCTGTATTGCCAGCTGCATCAGAACAACATTTGCTTCCATGGATTTCAAAATGTGCATTTAAAACTATCCGCCGCAGTTAAAAACGCCGATTTTCTTGTGGAGAACGGGTTTAAAATTACTTTCGTCTGGTGAAGAGGCTGCCTTACATTTAATACAATTCGTGGTAATGGGGTATATAATATCGGACGGGGCCTCTGTTGGAATCATCGTTATTTTTTATTTGCTTACTATATTTTATTTTAACTTTAAATTGCATTTTATTTACTTCTTAAACATAATATGGAATGGATGCGATTTATTTATATATTGCACCAAAACATCTCACAAAGGAGGGCCGCATAAAAACAGATTTTAGTGCCTTCGCGATTTTTCATAAAGATCATTCATTAGTAACATGTTAAAAAAACTGCATAGGCCAGTGAGATTAAAAATTAATATACAAAGAACTATTCGTTTAATCCAAGAACTCGTGAAACTTCTTAACCACTTCAACAACAAATCAGCGGCCTGGTGGCCAATTGGCTAGCTGTCTGGTCTTTGGTACCACAAGATTCAAATTCGAATCCGGACGGTGGCATGTTAGTGGTTAGGAATCCACGTTACACTGTAAGTCCCGGACTGTTTAACCTAATGTATGCATAAATTGACCGTAGAGTGACAAACCAAACCTCTGTATGGCATGAATGTTTGGGAGTGGTTAGGAATCCATGTTAAACTGTAGTTCCCGGTTTAATTAGACTAAAATGCTCACAAAATGACCGTAGAGCGACAAACCAAACCAAATCAATCAACAATAGATCATTCATTATGTTAGCCAATGTGGTTCGATTGGATTCCCAGCAAAATATATTTCAACCAAACTTGTTTTTCTTTCTCAGTTCCGGCGGAAACACAGAAAGCCTCAGTTTTATTTCCCTCCTCTGCATCAAAAGCCCGATTAGATAACCACAACACCTTATTAACTATTTCAGACGAAAAAAAATTTGAATAATGTATTGCATTCTTAAAGCCTGTCGTAAGGAGGGGGAGGGTAAAACAGCGGATTTGACGCGACCTTGTATGAACACTAAGGCCAAATGTTAAAATGGTTCGATGTAAGTGAATTAGCATTTAATGAATCCCGATTTTAATGTTAAGTACTTCATTTGACATGTGAGTTAATTTGGTTTGGTTTGTCGCTCTGCGGCGTTCTTGTGCACACTTTAGGCTAAACAGACCGGGACCTACAGTTTAAAAGTGGATTCCGAACCACTCACAAACATCCATAGCATCGCCGGGGCTCGAACCCGAAACCTGTGGTAACGAGCGCCAGAGTGCTGGAGCCACTCGGCCATTCAGGCCCCTATGTGGAGTGGAGGCAGATAATGAACAATGCATGGGCTTTCACGAACAGGAAAAGTGGGTTTCAAAATCCCATCGGTTTTTCCTTGCCTAAGCCGGGGTTGGTACGATTGCCAGTTGGGTTCTTGGAGGTTTGGTTAGGCTTGTCGCTCTACGGTCATTTTATGTATGTTTTAGGCTAATTAGACTAGGACCTACAGTTTAAAAATAGATTCCGAACCCCTCACAAACATCCGTGCTACCGTCATACAATTTAACGGGGATTTCGAACCCCTCACTAACATCCATACCACCATCATACAGTTTAACGGGGATTTCGAACCCCTTACAACTATCCATGGCACCGTCATACAATTTAACGTGGATCGAACCCCCTCACTAACATCCATGCCACCGTCATCTACAGTTTAACGGGGGATTTGGAACCCTCACAAACATCCATACCACCGCCAAGATTCGTACCTGAAACCTGCGATACCAAAACCCAGAACGCTAGCCAACTGGCCACCAGGCCGTGGTTCTTGGAGGAGGGTTCGAATCTTTCAAAACACTGAATGTTCGTTCTGGTGACGAATCGAGATCAGGTAAAAGTGTTGCACAGAAAAACCACAATAATTTCATTGTTATCCGTGCTAAAAATAAAACACCAAGTTTACTTCAGTTTTGGTTCACATCCTAGTGTTATTTTGATCAGAATTATTGGATTGCGGCATTTATACTTTACTTGTGATTTGTTTACAGATATATATTCGAAATTTTATTCGATTTGGTTTGGTTTTGTCGCTTTACAGCCATGTTATGCACATTTTAGGCTAATTAGACCGGGACCTACAGTTTAACGTGGATTCCGAACCTCTCAAAACATCCATGCCACCGCCGGGATTCGAATCTAAAGTCTTGATACCATAGACCAGATCGTTAACCAATTGGCTAAGAGGCCCCGAATTATATTCGAAATTACACTTTGCTCGCATCTACATTGCCTCATGAGTTTTCAAATGTTCATAACTTTATAGGTAAATTATTTTTTTTCCACTTATTTTATTCGTCCGACAAATTTAGAGTTAAAAATTCTAAAAATTATTTATTTCGTTGAAAAATTCTAATCTTTTAAAATTAAATCGTTGAAGTGACTTCAATCGAAGTATTTGATTCATTTTGAGTGTACTAAATTGGACATTAGATGTCGAATGATAAAGAAAAACGTTTTTCTATTCGGCCATGAAAATAAACGTGTTGTATGTTAAAAGAAGAAGTCCACTTATTTGACCAATGACTTAACCAGGAACTTTCTGGCTCGTATCGCCAGGTGTCGCTCTCTACCAGGGAGTGCTAACGATCCGTCTTCCAAAGATCCCATCCTTTTCAGCAGACGATTTTTCGCAACTCATCCCACTTCGAAGCTCCGCGATGAGCAGAACAGGGTCTGCATCCCTCCCGGTCGGGAGTCAAAGATCGTCTGCTCGACACCCGATCCATTCGTCGACCCTGCTCGGGGACTCGCTCTGATTCGAGTCACAAAGTGTCGAGTTTTCACGAATGATTCGGAAGCGATCAGAAATAACTTTATTTAGCCGAAGTGTGTTAAAGTTTATAGTGTTGTTGAAGTCTAGCAAGTTTCAAAAAAGTTCCAAACATGTGCGCTTTGGTCAATTTTTCGCTCTAAAATATTGTTGTACTTATTAGAAATTGATATACAGTGTTGTTGATGTTGTTGTAGAGAGCTATACTCAATCTGAGTACGTATTTTTAGATATAGTGTTTGTAGAAAAGCAGAATTAGAATTAGACTAATGTGATAATACACTGTACGAAGTTTTTCATATAGGCACGAAAAGCAATTATTTCTATACGTCTTGAGTTTAAAACTGACTATAATCGTACTATATGATAGCCGACATGCATTTATAATTCATAATTAAACAGAGGAATTTTAAGTGAAGAAAAATTTGTCTAAAATTATTGGAAAATATTTAAAAATGCCCTTGGAAATGAAACAGTCTTTGAGTAGTTTTATGGCGAACGTATATGGCAAGAAATGCGAGGCTTCTTCAAGACAAGACGTGATTCTTACTCTAAAAGTCGTTCTGGTATTTATGGCAATGTTACCTGGATTGCAGTGCTCTGATATCGTATCGGGTAAGTCAATTTTTTTTTCCTACTACTTTTCAGAAAATGCTTTTCGTTGCTGAATTTGTTCTTAAAAAGTTTGAAAATGACTGTCTCTATATTTATAGAAATGCTACTATTTTTTACAGAAATTTGAATTTGGAAAATATTCGGGAAATATTTTCTGTTTGGGACTAGTTGAAAACTCGAATTCCTTTTTGAGATAAGCTGGTGGAAAAAGGGATCTAAAGTAAATCCCGGTTGGAATTCGCAATTTCCAAAACATAGATTTTGAATATTTGAGTTTAGAAAATTCAAGTTTTAAAATGGAGAATTGGATTATTTTATAGATGGTAAAATTTTAAAATTCCTTGTAAAATATTTTTTTATCAAATTCAAAATGTGTAAGCAGTTGAGATATTTTTATTTTATATTTATTATCTAATTTGATTTAATTTTTTAAATTTATTATTTTAAAATAACTTATTCGTTTTAAAAATCGTTCCTCTTTTAAACTGTTATTTTTCTGGGGTAAATCTTGCAAAATATGTTTTCTCAAGTGTGTGTACTTTTACAATTTTAAATATATTATTAAATTTTTTAAAACTTTTTAAATTTAATTTAAGTAACTATTTATTAAAATTTTGAAACTTTAATTATCTAAAAAAAAAGATGTTTTTTATAAAACATTTTATAATGAATCGATTATATTTTGATGGGTTAAAATTTCATACAAATATAGTAAGGATTCTTTCATAAGTTTTAAAAGTAATCAGCAGTAATAAAGTAATAGTTTTTTTTTTCTATAAAAATAATTTGTGAAAGTTTTAACAACTTTCTGCTTATTATTTTTATGAGAAAGGATTTGAAATATTTTTCACTAATATTGCTGTAAAATTAAAGATTGATTAAATATATTTAACACAAGTCATATTATCCAAAATATATTAAGAAAATTTATGATAAAAATAATAAAAGTAAATATTAAATAATAAAAGATAATATTAAATAATAAAAGATAATATTAAATAATAAAAGATAATATTAAATAATAAAAGTAAGATAATATTAAATAATAAAAGATAATATTAAATAATAAAAGATAATATTAAATAAAGATATTAAATAATAAAAGATAATAAATAATAAAAGATAATAAATAATAAAAGATAATAAATAATAAAAGATAATATTAAATAATAAAAGATAATATTAAATAATAAAAGATAATATTAAATAATAAAAGATAATATTAAATAATAAAAGTAAGATAATATTAAAAAATAAAAGTAAGATAATATTAAAAAATACAAGTACGATAAATTATTTTATTTTCGTTATTTAAAATTATGTATTTGATAACTGTAATGCAACAACTCGGTTTCATAAACATAGATTTTGAATATTTGAGTTTAGAAAATCGGAATTTTAAAATCGAGAATTGGATTATTTTATGGATAATAAAATTTTAAAATTCCTCGTAAAATATTTTTATCAAATTCAAAATTTGAAAACGTCGAAAAAATATTTATTCTTTATTTACTATCGAATTTAATTTTCCATTATGTATTAAGAATTTAAAATAACTTATTTGTTCGGTGTTTGTTAAAATTGATATTTTTCTGGAGTAAATTTTTCAAAATATATTTTTTCAAGTGTGTATACTTCTACAATTTTTAAATACATCATAAAATTTTTAAACTTTTTAAGTTTAGTTCAGGTAATCATTTATCAAACTAATTATTATTTATTTAAAACTTATCTACAAAAAAAGTTGTTTTTTACAAAACGTTTATAATGAATCGATTCTATTTTGATGGATTTACATTTCATACAAATAAAGCAATGGGTTCTTTATTAAACATTTTTTTCTATAATAATAATTTTTTACAATTTCTTTGCAACTTTCTGCTTTTTATGAGGATAAGCAAAAACATATTTCATTAAATATATATAACATCACTCATATTATCAAAAATACAGTAATTAAGATAAGCTATCTAATTTATATTATTTTTATCATAAATTATGTATAAGATAATTAAATAATTTATTAATAAAGTAATAAAAATAGAATAATTTTAAATGATAAAAATGGGATGATTTTAAATAGTAAAAATGGGATGATTTTACATAGTAAAATGAGATCATTTATGTATATAATGCAATGTAATGGAATAATCATTTAAAATGTGATTTCTTCTGTCTACAGTTCTGTCGAAAGGTTAATTCAGTATCATTAACTATTTGGAGGATTATTTTTCTAAAGGCTTAACAGTGTGTGGCAGAAGAAAGACTTCCTTCTTTATTGCACATACATTACCATTTTTATTTCATCAACATTAAGGATTTTATTGCATGAAAATGATCACCCACTGTCAATTTTTTTGTTTAATTGCCAGATGCATTACGTACGCGTTGTTTATTGTGTTGTTGGAATACTAGAAGTTAGTTTTCGAATGCGTTTTGTTGTTGGGAAACTTCCTAATCAATAGGTTGGCGCCTTTTGCTTGTGTTTGTCTCGGTGGCTTTCTTCTACTATGCTTTTTAGCTTCTTACTTCTTTTTGTGTGCTACTTTTCTCCCACATTCAGTAGCGAGGTGGCTTTTAATAATATCATTATACTATGCAGCTACGGAAAGAGTATTTTTTTTTTTTTTTTTTATAACAGTAAAGTTATCAAGAGAATCTTCAGGATTTTTATCGTCAACCATAAATAATTTTGGTTTTACAATACGTTTTATAAGAAGAATTAAAATGCAAATTTTTATTAATAAGAGGGGTTTAAATGTTCTTATTAATAAGGAGGAATTAAATGTTCTTATTAATAAGAGGAGGTTTAAATGTTATTAATAAGGAGGATTAAAAATGTATTGATTAAATTCAATTAATTAAAATAACCTTTATTTGTCTTTCAATAGAATTTGTGTCTTAAGATTTCGGATAGTTTACTTAAATACTTATAGTTTTTTAATAACGAATATTGTTATTTTGCATTGCGAATATTGTGCATTTTAACTAAATTTGTTTCACTCAAAAGTTGCAAAACAAGAAAACAATTGTAAAATTTACTTAATTTTTTTTTAATGCGCCCATATGAGTTTTCAAATAGGAGTATAGTAGTATGTTGAAATCCCGGCTTTGCCCATGGGTGTTGTAATGGTTCGAATCCACTTTAAGCCGTAGGTCCCGGTCCTAATAGCACCGTAGAGCGTTGCGGGGCATCGTTACTCCGCGTCCGTGGCTTTTATTCAAGCTACACATGTCCCCTGGGTAGTGCTCAAGGAGTAACAGCGGTGCACCCTTTGCTTAAGCATGGCATAAAAATACAACTAAGTGTTTGCCAGCTGCATTAAAAAAAAAGGGTGCATTTACAGGCGGCTCGAATTTGTCTCTTCAAAATGCAGTCAGGGCCAAAGTATTTGATAATTTGGACTGATATTGGTTTCGTAATGTTGATTAACCACAATTATTAATGTTCATTCTTAGAAGGCGAAAAGATAGCAACCTCAGCTTTAATGGATTGTATTGATTTCATAAAAATTCCAGTGAAATTTGTAGTTAAAAAAAAAGTGCCCTATATTTATTTCTATTATACCAAATATTTAATGTAAATATTAATGAATTGCTGAATTATTTAAAATTTATACTTTTATGTATTAATCTATAATATATAATTTAATAGAAATATAATTTGTATATTTTAATATACCAAATATTTAATATGTTAACCCCATTTCTTAGTATTTAATATTCGACGCGACCTGGTCTGATGAATAAAGAATTGAGCTTACAAATTAGGAGAGATGAGTTTGAAACCCCTCAAGCGTTCAATATCTGTCATGGATGGGCATGATAAATCTGTAGGCAGGAATAACTTTCCATAGGGCTTAAAGAAAAGATCTTCGCGACCTTCCTATCTCTCCCTCAAGTGTAGGCGGCCTGATGGCCACTTGGCTAGCGTTCTGGCCTTTGGTACCGCAGGCTTCAGGTTCGAATCTTGACGGTGGCATGGATGTTTGTTAAGGGTTTGGGATCCATATTCCAACCACATAGGTCCCTGTCTTAATTAGCCTTAAGGGTAAGCCTTTTAGCATACTAATCTCAACTTGGAATGCCCATTGATAACGCTGAATTTGTTACATATGTGCCATTCTAGAAGTGAATGACTTTAGGTTAAGGTAACCAGAATTTCAGAACAACATTGATCATTCATTTGAACCTGCATAAATGGGAAGACATAAAAGTTGATTCGCATGCTATTCATATAGAATAACTCATAGATGAATACTATTTTATGCCACATTCGAAAGTATTTTAATTTATTTAAACCACACATTAAGATTCTATAATAAATATAGAATATAGAATTTAATATACGCTTTTGAAATATTTTAAAAAATTTACATCACAAAGGAAATTAATATTCGTTGCGGGGTGAGCACACACATGAAGACTTTTTGGCCGACTCCATTTCGAATAACGAATTAATGCAGCTATATTTTTGCATAAATATTTATGTGTGTTTGAGCCTTCGAAATACGCATCATTTTTGTAATGCATATGAATAATTTATTTGAGTTCGCAGCGCAAATAACAAACTTTTTGCCAATTTTACATATTTTAATACATTAGAATCTGAAACAACTTAATTAAATCTTTTCTTTTGCTGTATAAAGAAATAAATTATCCAATTATGTCGTTCTTTCATTCCAAATTTCTTTCCAATTATCGACGTTTCTTTTGCATTTTAGTCTGCTAACGAGAAAGCGGCTTTAAACATTCTTCCTCTCAAATTGAGCACACTCTACGCTATTTAGATATTCATTTATTGTACTTTAAAATTATGCTGTGAGGCGAGTTGTTAATAAGGTCAGATGAAATGAATTTTCATTAGTAAATTCTGGAGATCATTTTTTTTTGTTTTGTTCCATAAATTTGCATTATCACCAATTTGAAAAGCCATAAATATGTTCAGTTAAATATAGGGTTATTATAGTCCCACTTTTAAAATGCTGTAAAAAAAAAAAGAATCACTCGTCACAATGAGTTCACATTTGAACTGAAGATACTTGAAATAAAGTGGAAACGATACGGGATCAAAAACGAGTTCCAAAGTATATTAATAGATGGCGCTGTAAGAGGAATAAAGAAAGTGAATTCGGCTGCCAGCGATAGTTTGAATAGAAATGACAGAATATTTGGCATGAGTTGCCCATTAAATCAACTGCAGTGTTCAATGTTCTTGATTTTTTCGGGGTTTTTTGTTTGTTTGTTTTTTGACGGAAAAAATGACTTCCAAATCATTCCACAGTTGTGACACTGAGTGGAAAGCCCATCCACCACGTCAAGGTCATGCCCAATTGGATGGGAATAATCGGTGGAACTTTTTTTGTAGCTTTTTTTTTATGCCATACGATTGAAGAGTAGTTCTTTTTTTACAAAATTTTGAAAGTAGTATTATAATTGCCCTGTATATAACACAGTATGGAAGTGATAAAATGTTGTTATAGAAAAACGAGAGATTATTATAATGTTTACCCTATGATTTCACACAAGCAGCATAAGTCCTTAACATTAACGTTTTAATGTAAATAAAATTGATTAAAAAATAATGAAAATTTATTTTAAGCAAACAATGACAAATTATCCATTTAAATGTGGCTTGAAAAAAAATTTCAAAATCCAAAACTAGTTTTTTTAAATTTTCATACTTATTTTCCTGCATAAAGAACGCATTCATTTATTAGCCTTTGGAATCCATAGTAATTATTTAGAAGGAAAAAGAAATATCCAAAAGAAATGGAAATATGGTAAAATTGCTGTCTTCTCGACTTCTTATTAGGCATTTTTTAAAAACATTTTTCTAATGAAAAAAAAAAACCTGTAAATTGTGTAGTAATTATGCCTATAGTTATACAAGGGGATTCAATAGCTATGGGACAAAATTTGATTTGTCGCTCTCCTGTTATTTTGTGCACACTTTAGGCTAAACAGACCCTGGCCTACAGTTTAACATGGATTCCGAACCACTCACGAACATCCATGCCATCGACAGGATTCGAACCTGAAGCATGTGACAGCATCAAAAGGCTGTTTGTTAGGGTTCAGAATCACAAACTGTAGGCTGAGTAGCCAAAATTATGCACAAAATGCTAGATGACAAACCAAACCTGATCCTTCATCGACTATCATCATTTCTGAGTAGTGTGGCAGCTGTGCCACATCAAAATCCAACTGTTTATTAATTGCCACGTTACTGCACCACGAATACGGCATTAAAAAAGAGTTGTAGCAAATTCAGCGTTATTCGCGATTATGGATTCCGAATTCGTCTCGGGAGAGTTTTCAAGGCGAAGGTTTCTCACATTCCCAGGAAACATGCGGCTTACCTTTATATGGGCTACTAATCAGACTCCAGTAACGAAACCTCAAACATTATTCTAAGCTTCTAAGATGGTGTCATCTGAATTATAAACATTGTTTCTTCTGCCCCGGGATTCCCTAAGATTATTTTGCATTTGAAATCTTTTAAACTCGCAGAAATATTTGGAATTTAACGTTTTTGCTTGACTTGTAAACAGTGGGGACAGTGCAGTTAACCTGTAGAAAGCACAGGTTTGAATCCACTGTCAGCGTTCATTGCAGTTACTACTTTTATAAAAGAGCTGAATCGAAAGCGATTGCAGCCATGTATGTAAAGCGATAATCGAGGTAAATAGACGGAATTTTTCGTGTTTTTTACCACTGGAATTAAAAGCTTGAAAGATGTTCCTTGTAGGAAAAGTCCTGCCCTTATTAACCATTCGTTGTACCGGGTGATTGTAGTCCACTTCCAAAATGCTGTAAAAAAAAAAAAAAAACACTCGTCACATACAAATTTGAAGAAGGGGAAAGTACTTGAAGAAAGGGGTAATGGTATGGCATAAAAAAATGTTCCCAAAGTGTATTAATAGAGAGCGCTGTTAGCGGCTTAAAGAAAGTGAATTCTGCTGCCAGTGATATTTTAAATAAAAATGACAGAGTATTTGGCATGAGTTGCACATTCAACCCACTGCAGTGTTCAATGTGCTCGATTGTTTCGGATTTGTGACGGAAAAAATAACTTCTAAGTCATTGGACAGTTGCTACAGTGTGAGTGGAAAGCCCTTCCACCACGGCAAGGTCATACCCAATTGGGGGAAAAAATCGGTGGAACTTTCTTTGGATGCCGTACCGTTTCACCCTCCTTCAAGTATCTTCAGTTCAAATGTGAACTCATTGTGACAGGCGGTTCTTTTTCGACAGCATTTTGAAAGTAGGACTTTAATTATAATCACCTTGTATATTGAATTGGAATTATTCATAACTGGACGGATACTAATTCCATAAAAATTTTTAAACTCGGATGTAATGAGATTCGTTGTTCTAATGCAGCTGGCAATACAGAGGCAGTTCACCTTTATGCCATAGGCAAGGGCTGCACCTCTCTGACTCATTGAGCACTTCCCGGTTGGGCACGTGTAGCTTGAAGATAGGTTACGGATGTAGAGTAACACTTCCCTCCCCCACCCAACCCTTTACGGTCCTATTAGATTGGGACCTACAGTTTAAAGTAGATTCGAAACCACTACAAATATTGATGGCAACGTTGGGACTCGAACCCGAAAACCTGTGATACCAAGCGTCAGAGCGCTAGCCAACTGGTAGCATCAATATTGTTTGAGAATAAATAATGAAAATAGGCCCCCTTTATTGAATTGCGAAGTGGTACGATTTACCACAAAGCAAACAGTGATCATTTTCTGTCGCATTCGCATGACATCGGTTTCTCAATCAAGCACGGGAATGTCCACCGCCATTGAGTCAATGGTATCCCCCCCCATTCATTTAAAATTTGGAATAACGACGGACGCTCAAAGGGATGGCTCCTAAAAGCGCGCCTTCATTAGGGAGGGCGCAGCTCAGAGAGGAACCCCTTTAATTGTTGTCGTTATTCTAATGACGCCCCCACGAATGGACGGAACGCACAATGGGGAGCTTCCAACAAAGGAATCGCCTCTCCCCGGGGTTGGGGGAGGGTGGGGCAGGCAGAGAATTTATGACGATCATTTGACTGAACGGCAAGAAGGAAAAATTCCCCTTTTTTCTACTCCCGGAGTTTTCTTTCGATTTTCTTCGGAATCGAAAAGAAGTGTTGCGTTCCACCCCCCCCCGCACGGAGGAAATAAAAGCGCGGGAAATGCACGATTTTATTTGTATTGCGGATGTTCCTTTTCGGGAATGGTGGATCCGAATGTACAACAGAAAATCGGAATGTTTATTTCTCGGGTGAGCGAAGCTCCTTCTCAGAGGCGGATCCATTTATATAGGCATGCTGAAAGGAAGCTTTATTTATATTTTCCCATTTATGTATGCAAAAATTCTTATGCATATTTTTTTTAATAAACATCGATGTGCCTCGTGTTCCAATGAAATATACAGGGTGATTATAATTAAAGTCCCCTTTCAAAATACTGTCAAAAAAGAATCCCTCATCACAATGAGTTCATATTTGAACTGGAGATACTTGAAGTAGGGGGAAACGGTAAGGGATCCAAAAAGTTCTACCGATTTTTCCCATCCAATTGAATATCACTTCTGCCATGATGAATGGGCTTTCCACTCACAGTGTCACAACTGTTGGAAGGACTTGGAAGTCATTTTTTCAGTCCAAAAACGGAAACAATCGAGCATATGGAGAACTACAGTGGGTTGAATGGGCACCTCATGTGAAATACGTTGCCATGATTCAAACTATCACTGGCAGCCGCAATCACTTTGTTTAGGCAGCTTACAGAGCCATCTATTAATACACTTTGGAACTTTTTTTGATGCCGTATCGTTTCTTCCTCCTAGAAGTATCTTCAGTTCAAATTTGAAATCATTGTGACGAGTGTTTCTTTTTTTGACAGCATTTTGAAAGTGGGGCTTTAATTATAATTATCCTGTATAATGTATGGGTGATAAGGGCCTATTTTTCATCATTTCTTCTCAAACAATATTGATGCTACCTGGTGGCCAATTGCCTAGCGCTCTGGCGCTCGGTATCACAGGTTTTCGGGTTCGAGTCCCGGAGGGTGTCATGGATGTGTGTAGTAGTTTCGAATCCACTTTAAACCGTAGGTCTCGGTCTAATAGGATCATAGAGTGTGACTCGCATATGTAGCCTATCTTCAATCTACAAGTGCCCCTGGTTAATGCTCAATGTTTATCATTGTTACAGCGTTTGCTTATGGTATTTCATCTTTATGCCATAAGCAAACTCTGTCTCTGTAATGCCAGCTGCATTAGAACAACGAAACTTACTAAATCTAAGTTTAAAATTTTTTATGGTATACTATAACGTTTATGGTATTATAATATCATTTCGTCCAGTTTCGAATAAGTAAAATTTGATATAAATCGTAATCGAAATGCGTACGTATGGACGTACATTAAATTGGATTAATAGGTTGAAATATTTTTGCAATTTTTTTTTTTTTCTTGTTGCTTACATTTAAGTTTACGTAAGCAATAACCTGGACGATTCTACGGTATTTCATTTAGTAAAATAATGTGTTCAGCGGAAAGGATTCCCATTAATAAATTTAAATACCAAAATGCATAGAAATGCTATGATAATTCATATTTATGTCACAATCCATGGCACTCGGGTAATAGTAACTGCGTACTTCCATTTTGTTGCACCCTCTTCCCCAATCAGTCGATAGGAATCATAACCTCAATTTAAATATGAGATCCTCAAAGGCCACCTTTCAAGATGTTTGTTTAAAATTGCAGAAGTGTAGCAGACCCCTGTGATCTCTACCCTAGATAACGCTGAATCTGGTGCATATCTGAGGCGAATTTCCAGAATGCAATATATCTTTATGTATAATTCTTCCGTACGTGTGTTTGTCACTGAACTCCTCCTAAACGGCTAGGCTGATGTTGATGAAACATTTTTTGTGTGTTTTACAAAATATGGAGAATGCTTTTATGCTGTAAGTCGCCAAAAAGTCTATCCACTTCTATAACTTTCAACCCATCGCTATGAAAATCGCTAATAATATGTATTCGAGTATGGAAAATAAGTTCGCGCAATCCACTTTAATGTTACTGGCCACCAGAGGGTGCTGCAGCATTTCATTTTATATACTGTTCAACGATAAACTATGAAAATGAGTATGCAAAAGTATTGGAATATGGAGAATATAGTCGCGATACCTAATTTCTACAATGCATTTTTTTTTTGGCAGGACAACGTATGCCGACTAATATATATAAATATAAAGGATGATTGTATGCATAATATTCCGAAGTAATTAAAAAATGATTACAGTAGGTTTAATTTTTGAATTTTTAGTTAATTTTAGAAGCGTTTATTGTCCTATAAAAGCTTCCCAGGAGTGGTTTAAACATAATGATTAATATTCTACGGTAAAAACCATAATTAACACTCTAGAATCCAAACCATGAATAACATTCTAATATACAAACCATAATTAACACTTCCATCATTAAATACACTCCAAATCAATTTCTTATAATATGTGTCCTCTTTTCGCATTATAATTCTTCTGATAACATGTATAGAATATAAGTATCCGTCCAACGACGGGTAAACAACTGCTAATTCATAACAAGTAATATAAAAAAAAAAAAATTTTAAAGTCAATTCCTACTTTTTTTTTTTTTCACTCTATTGCAAAAAGTCCTTTATAAATAATTTCCATTCATTTTTTTAAGTTTATCTGGCGCCATCTATGGGTAGATATATGCAACTTAAATCTAAAAAAGACTAAAATAAATTAAATTTAATGAATGTATTAATATTTGAAAAAAACTGTATTCACATTCAGTGTCATCCACTACAAGTTGAACAAAAATGTATTTGAACTTGAGTGGATGAATAAAAAGTATTTATGAACGATTGAAAATTTGAACAAGATATATATAGAGAGAGAGAGTGCGAGCTAATAGAGGGAATTGAATAAATATCGAAAGGACTTTGTATTGAATTTATAGTTATTCATAATAAATAAAATCTTTAATTTTCCTTGTAGACATTTATTATAAAAAGACACATTTCTTCAAACGGAGAAATGAAATGAAATTTTAGTTTAATATTAAAGTTATAATAATTTCGTTATCATCGGCATTTCTTATTTACTTTCAAAAAGGGCAATTTAATTATTTCTCCACTTGTTTATTGTAAAAATTATGAATGGTTTGTTATACAGAACTATTTGTAATTATCTCTATTTGTATCTCTACTTCTACTAAGTATATTTTTTAATAACAGTATTAGATTTTCTCATTATTTATTCACAACGAAAGAGCGCATTAAAATGACTTGGGAATAGAAGATTCGTATTTATTTTGCGCGTACTGATATTTGCCGCAAATATGATAACTCGAACAGAAATTTGCTATTAACCTAGCAATGTTCTCTTTATAATAATTGTCCGAATATTTTATGACTGTATATGTCACTTACAGAAAAAGTTCGATGAAAAAAATGGGAAATATATTTATCTTCAGATAATTATGCCTTGATGAATTATGATAAAATCTAAAAATATAGAATCTGAATTATCCTTATGTCGAATAAAAGTATTATTTTCGGGACTTTTTAATTTTAGAAGATATTTTGTAAAGTTAATATAAATTAATAAGTAAAATCACGAAAATGAGATGAAATTGATTGTTATTGTGATTACTGTAAATGATTTTGAGTATTGATTGAATGGTAATCATAATGGTATAATGGTAACAATAACTAAATCATATTCTGCGAACTTATTTTTATGTCGTTTAAATTTATTTATTTTTTATATTTCATTTTCAGTGTTATATATTTATTTACAGTGTCTGTTTAGTATTATTATTATAGTATCTATATTTGCATGTAAGGATGGTATGTAATGAATCTATTTTTGCATATAAGGATAGTAGACACAATAATAACTCATCCTGTTTCAATTTTTCACTCAAAAGAAATTTCTACAGTGGATCTCAATCTAATTGGGGAGGGGGGGGATATATAATTTTGTATGTGGCACTCGGAATTAGGATGCATTTCCAAAGTGGCTCGCAAGATCATTTGGGTTGGCCACCCCTAGTTTAGAATATTGTATATACTTAAGCGTGTTATGTGTCGTGGAATTATGTATAAAAACAATTTTTAATGGTATTAAAAAAATCTCTATACCATTCCCATAACCCCGGCTGACCAACCAGCGGGCCAAATTCTGCCCGCCGGAAGGTACTATCCAGCCCACGGATAGAATTTTAATTAGCCGGATAGATTTTTAATTTGTCATCTCATTAGCATATTTAAATTGTAATACTTGCCTATTGTTTTTAAAATTTTAGAAAAATTTATCTTGGCGCGATAAACTTTTTTCTTTTTCGATTTTTGGCCGGCGACCGAAAATGTTTGCCCATCTTTACCCTAACCGAATCCCTCAAGACTTAGAACGAATGTGTCCAATTGTTTTCTCCCAGTTCTGAACGGAAGCCGTGCAATCTTCGTGCAGCAAAGCGAACGAATATCCAACTCTTAACTGTTGCCTTCGTGCGAGTGCCTGGAGTCATGCGGCAAATACAACTTTCAGGAGATTGTAGGGGGAGGGGGGATTCTAACTTTTTCTAACGTTATGCTTTTAACTGATTTTCTACTTATGTTAATGGTATATTTGATGGTATACCTATCTATTGGTGGTGTCATAGATAGTTGAATAATAGGAATGGATGGTATCGTGTTGATCGTATAGCACATATCTATTGGTTTTATCATTAGATAGTTGGATAGTGGGTAAGAGAAGATATTCATTAAGATGGGTAAGGGTGGCCTTCTAGATCGTTTGGATTGGACACCTCTGGTTTAGAATGATGTAAATATTTTCTTAAATGTGTTGTGTCTTGGAATTATTTATGAAAACATTTTTCAATGGTAACCATAAAAACATTTATGCTAGTCCCCAAACCGAATCCCTCAAGACTTCGGAACGAATGTGTTCAATTGTTTCCACCAAATTCTGAATGGAAGACGTGCAATCTTCGTGCAGTAAAGCGAACGGATTTCCAACCTTTAACTGTTGCCTTCGTTCGTGTGCCGGGAGCCATGCGACAAATACAACTTTCAGGAGATTCGGGTCTTCCAACTTTTTTTTTGTTTTGGCGAATGGCCCCTCCACAATGACACCGGGATCGGAATTCATTATTTGTTTAATCCTATTTATTTCGGGAAAAGAAAAGGAACTTCTCGACTGTTCGATGGCTAGTCGATATTTATTTCGGTCGTCGGCAAAAATAATCGACGGGGCTTGTCTCGCAGTTTATGCCCCTGGGGGAACACCCGGAGGAGGTAGGGGTAGGGGGACGTCGAGTCAATACCTTTCCAATTTCACGGGCGACCGATTCCTCGATACTTAAGAAAAATCCCCGTGATAAAGTTTGGGAGAAAAGTTTAATTAAAAGCGGAGTTTTGGGGCTTCTGCTTTTCTTGGGGCGGGCGATATGTGCCCTCTTTCGCACAAGTTCGCCGAGACGCAGGGGCGGTGATTAAGGGAAAAAAGTCCCTGCCCCACCGTTCTTGTAATGCGTTGCGTGAAATTGCAGAGATCCTGTCGCTATGCCGACGCACAGTTTTCTTGAATCGCTTGTTGAAGTGGGAAAAAGTGATTCGCGTTTTTTGTTGCTGCCCACGGTCCATGCTGTATTAAATTCCCGAGCCGAATTTATTTTTTTAGTTCGGGGAAATGTGTTATTTCATTTCTGTCAAGTGAAACTTGAATGCGAACCTGTTTTAAATAATATATCGCTTTTAAAAAAAGTTGCATGGCTGTTAGCGAAATTTCATTTCAATTTAACTAAAATTGATAAAAGATGAAAAATATGTTTTGTACATTGCTAATTTGATACACACACGTTTATATAGACTTTACATTGACGTATTTCAATAACTTCCTGAAAAATAATAAACACACATACAAAGACACACGCACAACACAGACTATATTTCCCAAATTAAATCACTTATTGGTGTAATCTGGCTGAACCCAGGCTATATTAGTTTATTAAAAATCTAACTTTCATTTACAAATCTTTCTTACTTTTTGATTTAATAATAACTTGGGTTATATATTTTCCGATGATAATTGTTGCAGCCTTAAGGTGCATCTTTAACAATTCAAAATAGTAAAGTTATTGTTTTCGATCGCATCTCATGTCACACATTTCCAATGACGGGAGATGAGAAGTTGGGCCCTCCAGGAGGTTTGGTTTGCCGCTCTCCGGTCATTTTGTGCACACTTTAGGCTAACTAGACCAGGACCTACAGATTAACGTGGATTCCGGACCCCTCGCGAACATCCATGTCACCGGCAACCTGGAGCATGTGGTACCAAAGGCCAGAGCGTTAGCCAACTGGGAGGATCGATGCCAACTGGGACATCGCACATTTGAGTGTAGCATGAGTAAAGACCTTTCTCCTGACTATCGAAGAGAGGCATTTTAAACACATTGTCTTCACCAATTTCCTGCTGCCTTATGGCCAATTGGCTAGGTCTCCGGCCTTTGGTTACAGAAGTTCGAATCCAGGCGGTGGCATGGAATCCACGTTAAACTGTAGCTCCCGATCTAATTAGCCCAAGGTATGCCCAGGAGCGCACCCAAGTAGAGCGACAAACCAAGTCAAGTCACCGATTTTTCTTGTTTTTTAAAGCAGTGATTGCAACGAAATCTATAACCGGATTCGTGCATAAACCCTCATGCGCACTAATTTCGCAAGTTACCACTACACTAAGTTGCAAAAAAAAAAAAAAAAAAAAAAAGATAAATCATTGGGAAATGTAATAATTAAAAAGCTTTGATAAATCCATCCGTCTTTATTCAAACAGCCTTTGTTTTGAGTTCAATACAATGAAATAACTTCTCTACCTCCCTCACAAGCCCAATGGAGCAGAAGGCGGGAAAGTTTGCCTAATGAATGCTTTTCCTTTTGCATTGATTCCGGGGACTGAGGCATGCCAATAGCTCGTGCTGCAGGAATGTGCACCAGCGCAATCAAACAATTAGCAATGGAGGCTTTCATAAAAATTGTCCTGCCTGCCTGTCAGCGCGGTGGTGGAGGATCGATTCACACCCAGTGGAGTTTTGCCGATGCCAAACCATCGATTGGGAACCGATGTCCAGGCTATTTATTGGATTTCAAGTCGGAAGCAGAGCTGTCAGAAGGGAACAATGGAAAGAACAAAGCTCTGTTGATGCGCCATTTACTCCCGAATCAAATCTAATATAAACTCGCCGAGGAAAACTTTAATTGCCCGGAGAGGGGTGGGAAAGGGTAGGGGTAGAGAGGTCCCCTGTGTTTTCGTTTTCAAACAATGGTTGGTGAAAAATGCGTCGCCGAAAAGTTGGTTTTCGCCGCGAGGGCCCTTTCACATGTCAAATGTCCATTCTTCATTTTTGGCCCTTTCTTCTTGCCTGCCTGGCGATCAATGCAACTGGAGGGATGGTTCTGTCGGAGAAGTCACGCCAAAAAAGTTTAAAAAAATAAAAAGTTTATTTGGTTTCAAAAGAATGGGATGGTGAAATGGCGGATTGTTCTTTTTCTTCCTTGTTTTAAGATAGTGATTTTTTGTTTTTCAAACGTCATAATACATTTTATTCCCAGAAATTGTCTACGTCCTCCCTATTTGGAAAGCTGTAATTGAATTGAGTGCTTTCGCATACAATGTTCATTGATTTGCTTCTGGGAATCCTATACAAGTACGTTAGTTGCGATTTAGCATTGCACCATTGAAACCACAAAATTATATTTGATTCGGGTGATAAAAAGGCTATACAGGGTGATGATAATGTTCCACTTTAAAATGCTGTAAAAAACCCCTTGACCTTACCGTGGTGGGTGGGCCATAACAGTGCCATAACTGTTGAATGTCTTGTTAAATGTCTTTTTCTTGCCCAAAACCCGAAACAATCAAGCTCGTTGAGCACTGCAATTGCTTTGAATGTGCAGCTCATGCCGGATACGTTGTCATTTAGATTCGGACTATCACTGGTAGTCGGGTTCACTTTCTTCAGGTGGCTTACAGAGCAATCTATTCATACACTTCGGAACTGTTTTTGGATGCTATACCGTTCCCCTCCTTTCAAGTATCTTCAGTTCAAATGTGAACTCATCGTGAAGAGGGTTTCTTTTTTTTTTTTTTTACAGCATTTTTTGAAAGTGGGATTTTAATTATAATCACGCTGTATTTTGATGAAGCTGATATTTCCTGAAACAATTTTTGATGATGATCGCCTACATACAAGATCATCATTGTAACTTTCCTTATCTATTTCATGATTTTTTTTTAACTTGTGTTTCATTGAAAGGTTGTCGATATTAAATGAATCTAACGAAATAAAGCAAAATATAATTTAATTTTCTTTTATTTATTTAAAAAAATTACCATTCAGAACTACAAAGGATTTTTTTGCTGTTGGCCAGGAAGCAATCCATGCATCTGTAGTTCCACTCTTCCCCGAGTCGTCAATGTCCGCCTAATTGCGTTTGTCTGGAAGGCTTCGATCGTAAACATGTCGCCTTTAATTATGTCTGGTCTGAAACAGCGCAATCTGGGAAACGACCCAATCATGTCCTTCCCCTCGTATGCCGGGGTCTCTTTGCAGGGGCGCTACCATTGAGAGGCCGGGGCCATAAAACTCCTCCTTGTTGATAAAAAAAAGAAGAGATTTTCCTTTCCGTTTTTACTACTCTTTTTATTCTGCACCATCTTTTCATCGAGTAAAAAAAGAAAACTAGTCCAACATTTTAAGTTTTCAGGGAGACTTTTATCTTGAATGAGTGGGCACAACAAACCATTAACCATTTTTTAATTTTATTAACGCCGCATTGCATTTTATTCTGAGTTTCTATTGCTATAGATTGGAAATTTCTAATTCGGAAAATGACAAGGGAAAGAAATTATGCTTATGTTAGAAGTGTAACCAGCCATGATTGAGGAAGAGACTCGATTTATGCTTTTAATACTAGTTTTTTCTGCAACGGATTTTTTTTTATGAAGAATGAGTAAAAATAAAGTTCCAAAGTTTATACTATTAGGAGACCTTGTTGTAGCTGTCCATTCTAAAAATAAATTAGAAACTAAGAAGACATTGAATAATTATGTTAATAAAAGTTGTAATTTTTCCAAGTTATAAATTTACAATTTGCAAGGCGAAAGAAGTTATTCGTGTACACAGATAGCTTTGTTCGGTTTTCATATATTATACACTAAAGAAATTATTTTACATAAATGGTGTACATTTGAAGATGCAGGGGCAATATGGTCTCTTGGACCTGGTCTAGGTGTCTAGAACAGGGGGACATGAAACAACAACAGTATACATTAAAGTACTTTTTATAAGATTCAGTATGTATTCTTTTCCTCAATATCGGCAAATAATTCCTGTTTAAACTTAAAATGGTATTTCTAAAATTGATTTAATTGTGAAAGGCGACTTTCTATTACATTTAGCGTACTCCACTTAAAATGTTTCTTGCAACACAATTTCAATTTTGGAAATCAAAATTCCTGGTTTTTTCTATAACAGCATTTGATAACTCAAAGGATTCAATTTTAAATGTAACGGTCAAAGTTTCTGTCTACATTAGAAATTCACTTAGTGAAAATTAAACGAAAATATGTCGAAAAAGGCTGAAAATGGTTTGTCTGAGATATTACTATAATGGTTTATTTAAAATACCAGGATAGAAGCTGTTTGTGTCACACACCCGAACATAAAATTTGAAAAAAAAAATAAAAAATAAAACGCGACTTTTTTTTTTTTTTTTTAGCGTCTTTCACAATTATATAAATTAAAAAGAAAGCTGCCACTTCATAAATAAATAACTGTGAAAAAGATTTTTATTAAAAAGTATGAAGTAACACGACATATATTAAAAGATTTTAATGGAAAAAGTGGAAGGAAATTATATTTAAATCAAAAAACAGGAAGCCAAACATTTCAGTATTGCTTTTGTCATAACTTTTTTAAAAATTCTAGTTTTTATTGAGCTATAAAATTTTTTTTTTTTTATTGCAATTGATTATTTGTAAGCTCTAAATATTGAGGTTACACTTAAAAAATTGAACTGATTAGAACACTATTTTAGCTACAATAAATACAAAATATTTACGAACATAATTTGCTATATAGAGTCAGGACTTGATTTATTTATTTTTTATTTAAAACGTTAGTATAAAGGAAAAAATGGGAAAATATGTAAAAAAAAAAGTTAAGATAATATTTTTGATACAGAAAGTCAAACAAAGGTGATTAATTTTCTGACATTACTCGTAATTCTAGACAAATGGCTTCCATATACTTTGACTGAGTTCTTCTTGTCTGACAATGGCTTCTGACGGCTTCCAGCTGTGGTTGGTTAACCGCAACATTATGGCTTGAAATCGAAAAGAAGTTTAACATCGTTTACCGACATTGGCAGAGTCGCGATTCTTGTATTTGTCATCGCACGTGAATCGATTATGTGAATATTTTTCATGTTTTATTCATGTGCGGGTGAATCCCATCCGAAAAGATGCATTTTCGTTTGCAGTTTCAGCTATAGGACTAGTAAGGGGAATCGAGGCTTTCAATTGCAAACAGTGATAAATGAAATGTTTCTTATTCTCTCTATAGCCCTTTGTTTCAATTATCTTTAATAAATTCATGTCTTTAAATTTACTTTTTAATTGTTATTGATTTGCTCCATGGTAAAATATTCTGGTTAATGCAAAACTTATTGTAAATCTGCCATTCTACTAGTGCATTTTCTCTCTGGGCAATGATAGGCGGCGTTTGAAAAATTGAAACTACATAATGTTTAATATATAACTCCGACGATTCAAACTAATACTGTGTTATTGTTTTCGAAAATTGGCTACTTAGACCTGCGGCTATTAATCTATGAAATGGCAGATTAATGGATACTTCACAACATCAACTAGGAATTAGCATGAGGGCGATGGCTACCCTGCACCCGTATTACTTTTGGACGAACGAATCCAGGTATGACATATGGTATATTCACATATTTTTTCGCTTCTGGAACATAACGGAAGAACTCTCCACTCTTATCTATTAATCCAGCTTTCCCTCAACTCTTACTGAAAGGTACTACATGTTGACCAATTGGCTAGAGCTCTGGCCTTTGGTACCGCAGACTTCAGGTTCGAATTCTGGTGGTGGCATGGAGGTTTGTGATGGGCCAGAATCCACATTAAACTGTAGTCCCGGTCTAAATAGCCCAAAGTGTGAATAAAATGACCGTAGAGTGACGAACCAAAGCAAACCTCCTACTAAAGGAAGGGAGGGGTGTGGAATCAACTCAAATGTCATTGTTTGGTATGTACGTACAAAATTGAGGGGATGGATTTAGGGTCCCGGCGTTGGCGCTAAAACAAAAAAAAAAAAAGATCTACTAACCTGCAAGATATTCAAAAGATATGATTCAGTGTTTCAACTGTGAATAATAAATTAAATTTGTCTAATTTGGCATTTATATTCTATTAATGAAGTTCTTGTGAAACATTTTTCCTCCAAAAGAGTTTACAAAAAGTTCATATATTTAATTTTTATGTTTTTATACTTATGTGCTATAAAATGATCGGCTATAAACCACATAGCATTTATTGTATGTAGATATATTTTGGAATCGCATAATTAAATAAAAGTATGCTTTCAGAAAATGATTTTCTGGCATAGTCTCAGAATGTTTTGAATCGTTTATAAATAATTTGGCGCACGGAGAATGAATCAAGGGGCGATAGATCGCCAAATCTAGTACGTAAAAGATGGAAGATAGTTGTAGCAACTTTCTATTCTTTTAGAATAGGAGCATGTTCTCTATTTAATAAAAAAAAAAATCTATGGTCTGTACATAAAATTTAATTTCATTAGATGTCACCGAACAGATAGTTTTTTTTTGTGTACATAACTATAATTGCAATCTTTTAGCATTGCATATTTTTTTGCAGTTAACATTGTATATTAGCAATGTTTATATTAAATGTTAAAAATATATATATTTATAATTAAGCATGGTTCAAAACTCGTAATGAAAAATGGAATTCATAAAAAAAACGATTAAATAATATATTTGCAAAACATTTATTTTTGTCTTTGTACGAATTTAATTTACTTTTATAATCCAAATAAGCTGAGCATATTCAATTACTTTTTTAAAAATTTAGCTCTTAATCTTCTCTACATGAAATTCGTTCAAAGGATGCCTAATTAAAACTAGGAGGATTTTAATCAATTCATAAATGTAGGAGGTTTGAGAAAAAAGACGTATGAAGTTAAATTAAGATGCACGGAGTCGTTTTATACACTTGCTAATAAATATTTAACGTTATATAATATTGTGCTTTAATTACCATTTAAAACTAAAAGAAAACAACCAGTTAAAGGATCATCCTCATAGACTGCTTGCTACTAGGTTTCTTAACTTGTTGCTATACATTTTTAAATGTAAACAAATGACTGAAAAGAAATAAGTAAACAAGTACTGCTGCAATTAAATGAGTTAAAATGCAACAAAAAAAATGTGAATACTTTTTTTTTCGACCTTCATTAAAACTCTTTCAGGTACGGAACTTTAATTTATGAAAATTTTAATTAACGTGAGAAAGAGAGAACTCCTCTGTGGAGATTTTTGCAAAACTAAAAATCAAGAAAGAAAAAAAAAAAAGATATTCATATTCATAATAACCCTTACTTTTTTTTTTTTTATTGTCCAAATGACAAAATTTTTTTTTTTCGTGTAGGAAAAAAAAGTACCTCAACAGGAGTTCTTCAAAAAACATGGAGATAAACAACATGAACTTTTTTTTTTTCTTCTTTTACCTTGTGAATAGTGGGCGGTGGTGTATGAGGTATGGATCGCCGAGAGGTAAGGGGGGTTAGGGAAAGCTTCCTCCCCTCATCTTCCAGAAGAAGAAGAATAATCAACTGCCGAGTCTCGTAAGATTAATTACCTGCTTTATAAAAGTGGAATTCTTCTTTTTCTCCTTTTTTCATTAGTGGAAAGTCAGGTGTTTTGTGTGCGTCCTAGACGACAGATATATTCACCACCCTTAGAATGACATTTATAAACTTATGTCAATAGAAGTTATAGCAGACATTCTTGAATATGATATTCTTTTCTCCGACATAGATGTATACTTAAATTCAATCTAATTTATTTATTACATATGGATAGAACCTTGAGATGGCAAGATGGATAGCGCCTTGAGTTTCATAATCGGGGAATTAGGACTAACCCAGCAAGTATAACCGAGCCAAAAGCTTCCTCTTCCATGGGTTGGAACAATAAAAGTGTAGGCTGGAACGTCCATCCGATGGCATTCAGGTGGAGATTCAGTTTGGTTTGTCGCTCTACGGTCATTTTGTGCACACTTTGGTTAATTAAACCAGGACCTACAGTTTAAAGTGTACTACTACTACACATCACACTACACCACATCACAACACATCACTATGTCTTGAGCTGAGTTGCCCCTTTACAGTTTGGGAATGATGTGGGTAAGAAGTCTCATTGGGCTCTGTGACGCTCTACGGTCATAAGAGAACGGACCTGCGGTTTAAAGTGAATTCCGAACCACTACAAACATCCATGCCACCACCAGGATTCGAACCTGAAGCCTGGGTTGTACTAAAGGCCAGAGCGCTAGACAATTGGCCATCAGGCCGTTCCAGGTGGAAAAGGATGGGAGATAGATAGGTGCAGTTTCATGACACAAGGATCAATTGGGAAAGTACAACTCTTGAGCAATGGACCTCACAATTCACCATGAGTTATCATTGCTCTCTCTGGATAACGCTAAATCTACAACATGTTTGCCATTCTTACCTGAATGTATGGCTGAATATTAACTCATTCAGGGACTAGAGACCTGATGGCCAAATGGCTGGCGCTGTGGCCATTGGTAGTACCAGCTTTTAGTCTTCGAGTCCTGGCGTTGGCATGGATGTTTATGAGTGGTTAGGAATCCACGTTAAACAGTAGGACCCGGTGTAATGAACTCTCGTGTGCACTAGATGACCGAAGAGCTACAAACCAAACCTGAACATGAAGGCGAACTGTAGAAAAGGGTTCAGATCATATGGATTCTATCTGTCTGGGCACTAACCGCACGTTGATTGTGTATTTAACCCTTGTCTCATAACATGCCCTTTTAGGGTTGCTGCTTGAATCACTGGGAAAGATGATATTACATCGCTGTATAAAACTACCTTCCTGTAAATAACATCACTAATTTACAGATACATTCTCTGTCTATCAATTTTCATCCCATTCTGTCCACTCTTTTAAATGTTGCTTTTTCTATATCGGGTAGTGTATACAATCAAAAATAGTATTATGGATGAAAGTTACATTTTTAGCCAAACTACTTATCGATACCAGTACAGAGCTTAAAAACGTCTATTAGAATAAATTCTCAGGCTAATTGATAAGCGAAGTTGAGTTTTTTTTAGTTTTTATTAAAAATATTATTGAATTTTGTTCCAAACATTACCTGTTGTTTATTTATACTTCCCATGCAACTTCTATAACGTATAGCTTGAAGAATTAAACAGACTTTGGCAGCTGTTATCGTAGTCTGTTGAATTCTGAATTCCTACGACGAGTTTTTTCAACGAGTTTACGAGCATTTTGGGGGAGTTTGTTATTCCAAATAAAAACATCAATTTTTTAAATCTCAAAACGTGCTTTTTATTTAATTCTATGAGCATAAAAACTGATTTAATCATAGTAGTGTTGGCTTAAAAACATTGCTTATTATTTACAAAATAATAAAATTTAATGACATACTTCAATGGTTCATTGTTTCATGGATTCAAGTAGAAGGAAAAAAGAGCTTAAATATATAAAAATTAATCTATATGCTGCGATTGTATATGGGCGAAAGTATGTATATGTCGACTTATCTCACTTCATTAACAGATATATCAAACTGATATTTGAAGATGCATAGTATATAGATGGTAATTGATGAAAGGTTTTTTATTTGGAATTGCATAATTAAGTTATGAGAACTATATTCATCATTATCCTGGTTGTTTGGTTTGCTCTTTTCATTATTTGTAACACAAATTGCCGCAAAGTTACGGAAAATTGTGTTGCAAATTGGTGCGATTGCTAGTTTGTACAAATCCTATAAACCATCATGCACTCTTACCTCCCATCATTCGTAAAACCTGTAAAATGCAAAAATGTTTTTAAAAAGTTTCAAAAATCGATTGCTAATTTGTAACAATTAAAAAATAATATTTTCTACCAATTACAAGTAAATAAAGTTTATAGTTGTTTATTATAGTTATAGAGTTTATACGTTGGTAATTATTACAAACCTTTCGGGTCACTAACAGAACTTTGCGAAGTGTGTTTTTCTAATTTTTATGTCGTAAGTGTCAAAAATGCGAGACAATAACTACTGAAAATATTTCTTTGATAAAATTTAACTTGATTAACTGAAGTCTAGATCCTTTGAAATAATGCATCATCAATTTCCCTCTTTGTATTATCAAGCGAGTAAATTTGAAGATTCATATGTCTATTAATGAAATGAGATAAGTCACACATACAATCGCAGCCTATAGAAGAATTTTCTTATACATTTACGCTCCTTTTTTTTCCCTGTACTTCAACGCATGGAAATACTTTACATGTCAGTTAGCATAGTTTATACGCTCAGAATGTGATCATCTGCAATTGGGAGAGAGGAGTACATCATTAGGGAGGTCGAGTTGAATGGAGAGGGTCATCTATCACCATCTGCGGCGATCCATAATGCATGCTATATATCGGTGAGAGGGAGGTCTACAGCGGATGAGCAATGTCGAATAAACGTTTAACGAACTGGATTTACAAAGATAGTGGCTCAACGTTTTAACAAATAATTCATCCCTACACTATATATAGGAGCGTAGGAGATTCTTGAGCAAGGTAAAGTAAAATGACTTTTTTTTTTTTTCCCCAATCAAGTTTCGTGGCGTAGATGACCAATTACCTAGTTCTCTGGCCTTTGGTACCTCAGGCCTCAAGTTCGAATCCTGATGGTGACACGGATGTTTGTGAGGGGGTTCGGAATCCACGTTGAACTGTAGGTCCCGATCTAATTAGCTCAAAGTGTACAAAAAATGACCATAGAGAGACAAGCCAAACCCAATCGTGTTCCATTCATGATTTTCTCAACTTCATAAATCACTGAAATGATTATACTAAATTATATTATACATGGTGATTATAATTGAAGTGCACTTTCAAAATGCTGTCAAAAAAGAACCATTTGTCACAAATGAGTTCCCATTTGACCTGAAGATACTTGAAGAGGAAGGAAACGGTATGGGACAAGTTAGATTTGAGTTCGAGAGATAGTCGACTACCAGAGTACCTAATTTATTTAATAGAGATTTGTAAGTTGGACTCAGTGTTTGTCATGTATAATATGTTTTAAAAGTGTGTTGCACTGACTTTTCAAAACTCAACAATGAGACAGGAAAAACGTTCCATTTATTCAATTTAAAAGAAAGAAGCGAGTTTCCACCCACAAAACAGCTTCCTTTACTGGATCAAAACAATTACTGCAACCCATAATCATTATCACGTGATTGTATTTTTAAATGTATCAATCCATCAAATGTTTTTCTGCGATTATTGATTAAGTTTTAAATTTTATTTTAAGAATAATTTTGAAAAAAAAAAAAAGTGTAAAAATATACTTTGTATTGGTTTCACATTTATAGGCACCATAAATTTTACATTTTGCTTCTTTCAAGTTATATTGAACTTTAAATTTATATTTTGATACTATTAAATTCGTCAATTACTAAAATTCTTTTTTTATAATGGCATTTAGGTAATAAACAACGCAAACACATTCAAGTTGCAAAACGATGGTTGTACTTTTTAAGATATTTAATTTTTCGGAATTATCCTTATATTGAAATTTGAGCCAGGCATCAATTAAATCAATGTGCAGTTTGCAGAATTCTTAGCAACAAAAAATTATAATCCTTAAGCTACTATTTATCATCCATTTCAAAAATATTTTTGTGAAATAGTCTTTTAATTGAATTTATACAGCTAGGATGATGCTGTGTTTGCCGTCCAGTCTCTATAAATGCATCTGTTTATTTGAACCGATCTTGCCCACACTCTGGATCTTGCATCATTAAGCAACATCTACCTAACTTCTAGAAACATGCGGCCTGGTGGACAAGTGGCCAGAGCTCTGGCTATTGGTAGCCCAGGCTTCAGGTTTGAATCCTGGCTGTGGCATGGATGTTTTTGAGTGGTTCGGAATCCTCTTTAAGCTGTAGGTCCCGGTCTGATTAGCCCTCGTGTGCAGAAGATGACCGTAGAGCGACAAATTAAACTAATCTAGAAAATAAATAAGTGGCTTAAGTTATCTTATCTAAATGCATTATTATAAATATCGAGATCTATTATTATAAAAACGAAATATAATTATAGAAACCTATCTATCTTATCTATAATTATCTAAAGCAAGGTCATTTATTGTTAAACAATTTCTTAAATCATTTTAATAACTAATGTGAATGTCATTTATTAGAATGTAGCCAATATAAACTTTTCATGCCGATCAGAAACTGATATCTCTATATGAAAGTAATATAAAAATACAATTTCCAAATTAAAAATACACGTGTGTGTAATTTTCAAGGCCAGAGTTACGAGACTGCATTTGAAATAGTTAAAGTATTCGCTTCTTCAACAATAGCTCTTTGCAGTCAAGTCACAAATTATATAAAGGGGAAAGTTCTGACGCATTTTAGAACACAAAGAAGCTGAATAAAAGAATGTCTGAACAGCTCTTGTGAGTAATTTCGAAACTTAAAATGCAATAGAATAACTTTTCTTTTACTTTCAACATTAGCTTTAAACTATTTGTTTAATAGATTGTTAAATTAGCTTATTTTTCTTTTTTATTCTCATTTTAGAGCATAAAAAGTAAGAATAGTTTTACGCTCTTAAAAATAAAAAGCAATTTTCAGAAGCAAAAGTTTCTTCTTTTAATATAGAAAAACAGATTGTTTTTTAAAACTCCTCAAATTTTTGTTATTCTTATACAGAAGAGAAAAAAAAACTCTCTAAAGCCAAAAAATATTACCTTTTTTTTTTCTACTTTCGGTTTGTTTAACATTAAGAATACTTGTAAAAAGAATGCAAAAATATTAAACATTTTTTTTCTTTTAAAAAAAATTTTAATGCTTTAAATTAGCTAGTTCGATGCAATGATGCATACAGAAAAAAATTAACACAAAAAATAATTTTTAAAAATCTAAATTTTTATTTTCTGGTTTAAGAGAAACGTCAATATTCGAACTTAAGGTTCATAATCTATTGGTTCGTTCTTTGCTATTACAGCATGTAATAGCAAAATGAAATCGTATAAAATGATGAAATGATCATATAAAATGATGCCAAGGTCATTCGTAAAAAAATTTCAAATGCATAAAATATAAATAAGTTAAAAGTATTGTGATATAATAAAAATATATGTGCTATTTTCTACATATATTTCCCCAATGCCAACTGTTACGTTTGCATTTATTCCTATGTATCATTTGTTCCAACCATGGGAAATAAGTTTAGTTTGTCAAGCTACGGTTAGCTAAACAGACCGGGACCTACAATTTCAAGTGGATTTCGAACCACTCGCAAACATCCATGCCATCGCCAGGATTCGAGCCCGGAGCCTGTGGTACCGAAGGCCAGAGCACTAGCCAATTGACCATCAGGCCACGTGGCAAATAAGTGTCATATTCAGCATTATCCAGATGCACCATAGCCATCTGAAGTCGGAACGATCACCTGATTGAGTATTTTTGCTCTTCTTCAATCATCTTTGATATTGGGGTCATTTTGATTTTATGCTCGTGTTCAACGAAATGTCCAGCCTGCAGGAGTATGTTGTCCGCCTAGGTTTTCTGAAATAACTGTCCCACTTTTGATCGTGGTATTGGGTGTATCTAGAAAACGTTAAGCAGCCAATGGCGAAGTTTTTAAATTGATTGCATGAATTGGGGAAGGGTTAATCTTTGGTGTTGTCAGTAACCATAACATCAGTATGAATTTTGTGTGCTAAAATTCCCCTCCAACAGTTCGGGAATGATGTCTTTAAAGATGCATCACTACAAACCTATTTTGAACAAACAGTCTAAGGATAGCATTTGTGGAGTTCTCACCTTTTTCGGGAACACAGACAAGACTCACTGATCTATCTACCATATTGGCTAAAAAGGGCGTCTAAAGTTTAAACTTTTCATTACTGTTTTGGTATCGATGTGGCTGAAGTACTACTTCAACTTGAAGAATCTGCTACCTCAATTTAGAAGAAACAATCCTATGATGGCAACTTGCGGCCTGATGGATAATTAACTAGCGCTCTGGCCGCTGGTACCATAGACTTCAGATTCGAATCCTGGCGCAAGCATGGATGTTTGTTGGTGGATCGGAATCCACGTTAAACTGCATGTCCTGGTATAATGAGCCCAAAGTGCGCTCAAAATGACCGTAGAGCGACAAAACCAAACTGTGATGACATCTTGAAATTCGAATTTTCTACTCCAGCTTAGGGAAGCAACGTTATAGAAATATGTTTAAATATCAGGATACCATTAGAATTTTTAAAGGAACGTGTCTGAGAAATCTGAGAGGTCATATCTTCCAACCCCATTGATTTCATTGGTAGACATTTCGGATTAATGTGGCAGACAAGAGAACTATGGTTCTATTCGATTGTAGGGTTTCTAATTACATTTGCCAGTTTAGTTTCTAAACTGCTCTAATTAGTATCGCACCTAAACCTACCAAGAAATAACATAAATAAATAGAATTGTAAAAAATAAAGCAAAATAGTTCATCTGTGTTGTAAAAAATATGAGGAACATCGGTAAAAAAACTCGTATGATAAATTTATTTGGATTCAATAAAATTAACATAGGCTTTATTCGAATGAAATCTCGGATTGCCATTCTGAGAAGACGATGATGAATCTCAACCCTCACCTTTCGTCGAAGAGGGGGGGGAGGGATTTGTTCTAATTAATAATTATTCACGCTAAAGAGTCCGAAAGTTCCGCGCAAGTCGGCGGCACGCTCGCCTCCCAGTGATAAATGCCCGGCGTGCAAGATTAAGCGTTATTCAAATGATTTCCCTCAAGACCGAGGGGCCCCGGCGCTGCTTGGGGGAGGAGAGGGGTGTAGAGGGATTCGGTGCTGGCCGTTATCACAACAATGATTATTTTCCATTCGCAGAATCAGCACAGATTGGGAGAGGTGCCTTCATACTTTCGGCGGAACACTTCAAATGTGGGCGGCAGTACTCATTCAGTATCCCGAAATGCTCCGCGGATTCGTAGCTGGACATGCATGATGGTTGAACGTATTTGCGTGAGGTATTTGAAAAGAGAGAGAGGAGGGGGTGAATTTAATTTCATCGAACAAATTGAAATGATTTTACACCTGAACAGTGGAACTTTTCGAACTGATTATCTAATCTTTTTTGGTTGTTGCTGAAACATTGTAGTGGCTTTTTTCCCATTGATGGGTGATGAGATCTGATTCCTTGATGGGTGGAGCCTGATGACAGAGTGGCCAGCGCTCTGGTACTGTGTGCCACAAGTTTCGGGTTCGAGTGACGGCGGTGCCATGGATGTTTGTAGGGGTCCGGAATCCCCTTTAAACTGGTCTGTTTAGCCCTCGTGCTCATAAGATGACTGTAGAGCGAATAACAAAACCAAAATCAAACAAAAACGTTGATTGATGGTGGTGGGATATTCTTCCTTGATGGGCTGTGGTGGTATCTGCTCCGTCGATGGGTGGTCTCTAAGTATAACTGCCTCATTAATCACTCGATTATTGGGATGTCTTGCAAAGGCGAATTTTGTCATTAAAAACTGCCCTTCGATGACATCTGTTAAGTTTTTTCTTTTAAAACACAACTAATTAATTTGACATTGAAAAATTATCAGTTTAAAGATTTGCATTATCATTTTTAATACTAACTTTTATTTCGATACCGCTTAAAAAGCACAGATTTTAAAATATTTTTGCATTAATACTCGTATTAATAGTAATGCTAATTAAATATTAGTAATAGTTTTCATTAAATTCGCTTGCGCTTATATCTCAACGGCAGTATTGTATTAGAGCTTAAAAAAGAAATACGGTATTTATCCTGGTGGGGTATACAACTGACGTATGCCACGAAAAGTCCACTGATGAAGGATGAGGGGAGGGAAATTGATTTATTGGGGGTCCCTTGGAGGTTTTTAACAGCCTGTTTTTTTCTTCTCTTTCAAGGAACTCGGGTTTGTAACGCGACGAACATTTACAATTAGAGTTCTATTAAAATAGAGCTTGCACCAAGATGAAGGATACCAATTTGGAGCAAATATGATCCTAAGGTGATCATACAACTCATTTTCCTTTCATAATCGCTATTGTTCACTATCGGGAATGGCGTGATCACTTTCATGGATACTCTGCCATTCATTTGTACGGGACTGTTTGTTTACATGCGTTACACAGGAAAAGTGAGCTCATATTGAACTATGGAATAGACTGCACTCATTTAGAATTAGTTTAAGGCATGGTCTTCTGAGTTTTGAGGTTCAACATGTCCGATGATAGCTTGGCAATTTTGACAACCATCTTTACTATTGGAACTAAAGCAGAATCACGTTCTATTTCATGGTCCATCTTTTAAATATTCCCCCAATTGATAAGTTAATCTATGATGATATTAAGATGTATTGAGTATATGACTAAGATATATATAGGTGTATGTTATTAAGATATATTCGATTAACATATAATATATTGGAATCACTGAAGGATCCGTGCATCATTACAATAAACTTTGTCCTCCTATACAGTGAGTTATACTGTGCATCATAAAATACCAAAACGTATTTTGTTATACTTGTCTCATTTTTCTCCGGTTTTGTACTTTAAGGAACATCACGTATTTTATATATAATGATGTGTTCTTCAGAAACAATTTTTTTTTTAACTGGAGAAATCATGCTTATATTATCTGTTGGATATCCGGGTCATAACACTAGAAAATCATATAATCTGTAAAACAAATATTAAAAAGTGTACTGAGTGCATAGGTTGCGTTTTTGTAATATTTTATAGCACAATGAGAATCTATTAAGATAATATTGCATTAAAATAATTAATTACTGCTAATGAATTATGTACCCTATTAAATCCGCTGGCTCCTAATGATGCATTTCCCATTACGGCCCAACATTGAATGCCAAAAAACTAATTAAATTTTTTATATTGTATTGGAGGAACATAAACCCGATCCCTTTGCCAGTGTTTTCCAACAGCTATAAAATCTGATTAAAGCCTTCTGTAACCGAAATCTGAATTTCGCACCGTCGATATTCAGGGGGAGGATATTTAAGTACTTAACTCCCCCTCCCCCAACCACCCGCTAATTGTATTACTCTTCCCCATCCCACCCTCCCCAGGATAAAAATCGATCTGTAAAAATTTCGCAATGTCCGCTCTATTTGTGCCCAGGTAAAAGATGGATTGCGGAATAATACCTAATTAATGATGAAATAAATAATGAAAAATGATGGTGGAGGGCGGTTTAAGCGAGAGATGGTGTTTACTTTGCCAGCAGGAGTGATTGCGCGGGGCTATTAATTTTAAGCAGGTTTGAAGAAGGGGGGAAACCGCTGAATGCGGTTAAAAGTGATTATGCGGTTGATTCGGATTAATGGCTCCTTCCGGTGTTGAGTTTTAAAATTAAATTGTTTCCGACTTTTTATATTATAGCAAACTTCTATGTTGACTGGCTCGCGGCTGATTGCTTGTATTCACAGCTTGCATGAGGTGCACGTAGCTTCGAATCCAGCGATAACATTCCTTACAATCACTGTTTACAAACGACGCGCCTTTTTATAGCAGTGTCCAGATTTGAAACACGTTCCAGCGTGGAGCAGTTTCACAAATCTTTTGTAGGAGGAGGTTTACGTCAAAATGTTTTGTATTACAATGAAGTATATAATTATATTTATTCGTATTATAATAAACTGTAAAGGGAGCTGATGGCCAAGTGGTTAGATCTCTGGCGTTTTGTACCACAGGGTTTACCTGGGTTTTCGGGTTCGAGTTCCGGCTGTGCCACGAATGTTTGGAGTGGTTCGGAGGGGAGTGTGATTCGCGTCAGTAGCCTATCTTCAAACTACACGTGTCCCCTGAGTAGTGCTCAATGACTCAGCGGTGCAGCCCTTTGCTATGGCATAAAGATGAATCGTCTCTGTATTGCCAGCTTCATTAGAACAACATAATAAATTATGTACTATTAATCGCGTAATTATCAAATGTTTAATTTAATTAAAATAAATAATAGTGTCGTGAAAATCACGCTAAATGTAAGCTTGGTTTGTCCTTGAGTGCTACTCTATCTCAGAACCCAATCTCTGCTATTTCAAACCGGAAATCTTCGGGGAAGGGAGGATTACCTACCCTATAAGCCCCATGGGGATGTGGAGGGGGAGGATTGCGGAATGAAAGTGGCATGCGGGAACAAACCATGCTTTTAAATTTATTAATAAATATTCAATAAACAGTATTTCATGGCTCCCATTTTGAGCAAGTAGTTTAACTGGAATATACACGAGGCAAATACTTTCAGGTACATACAGATGCTACAGGCGTCAGGTTCGAGTCATTGAATGCTTGTGAGGGGTTCGGAATCCACTTTTAAACAGTAGGTTCTTGTCTAATTAGCCCAAGTGAGCATAAATGACAGTAGAATGACAAAAAAAAACCAATCTTTAACATACATTTGAATGCCATTCGCAATCTCCAAACTGGTATTAACTGTAAAGGGAAAACATGCAGCAAAAAGTTTGCCGACGTTCCATAAGCAAAATTTCAATTTTTAGTTAGTGTCGGTTTTGGTGAGGGCATCAAAGGATTTACGACATTCTTAAATACAACAGGATAGCCTCGCTGCTAAAAGGAAATTAAAGTCGTGTTGTGTTCGCGATCGATCACTTGAGGTGTTTCAATGCGATAGCTTATCTCATATTTTCAAAACTTCTTTTGATTCATGGCTAAAAACTGAGCTTCTCTAAAACTGACATGCATTTTCGTATTCTTTACATTTTCATCCAAATTTAAACAAAACCGATTTACTTTAGTTTTGGTTTATTGCTCTTCGGTCATTTTTGCACACGAGGACTAAACAGACCGGGACCCCACAGTTTAACGTGGATTCCGGAACCGTTCACCGTCCATGCCACCGTCAGGATCTGATGACACCGTTTGAATCCATGCCACCGTCAGGATTCAAACCTGGAAGCCTGCATACGAAAGACCAGAACGCTAGCCTATTGGCCACCAGGCAGCTAAACCGGTTTAGAGCGTAGATATGCGGCACTCAGAACTTACAAAATCAAGTATAGATATGGCTTATGGCGGAAATGAACATCATGCTCGTATTTGGACAGCTTATTCTGTGGGAGTTTATGTTTTTGTCATACACCAATGCAAAAAGTGACATATCGTAAATTTGCTGCTGGTAGATATTTTTGTTCTACTCTGTCCCGTTCACGATATATACATATATGTTAAGAATATAAGATGTATAAAATAGCTCCACTGCGAATGCTAAAAACGAGTAGATTCCACATTCGTTGTCAGTGTATCTTTTATAAGGTATTTGACTACCTGTCGGAATTTTTTTGTCGGTGGGTCAAAGTGATGTTATTCATATTAATGTGACCAAAAATAATAAAAGGGCTTGTGGTCCATGAACAATATTGAAGCAAACATGCGTTCAAAAATGCTTTAGACGTATTAAAAATACTGTGAGTATAAATGCGATGTATTCGATCAACGAAACCTAATATGTTTTTCAAAATAATATTAATATTTTCGATATGAAGTTAGATTGAATTGCGCAAACATATATTTTGTTTGCTTATTTAAATTTGTAAAAAGAAATAAAAACAAGAATTTACTGAGTTTATTTTTATAATACGAAAATTATAGACAAATTTATTCTTTTAATTAAACTAAATAACGTCCCTTTATTGTGTTACTATTTCCTTAATTCAAAAGAGCTGCCTTAAATAAAAATGTTTAAACATTATATTATAAATGAAGCTAGAATTCAACTGCAGAAATATATTCTTTTATTTTACGTGATTATACCTCTAGCAAGAAATGATGTTCTCTACTTTACAGAAGTAATTATTAAACTCTTTTTTATGAACAATTAAGCTGGAGTCTGCATCCCACCTATTGTTTACGAACGTACGTCTCAAGTAGTTATTGTCAACAGTTACATCTGTAATAGTTATAATAATTATAATAATTATTCTTTGAATTAAAGCTTTTAATTCTTTTGTTTCAATTAGTTTACTTTAATATTTTCATAAAAATAGGAATTCTATTACTCATATTACATCTTAAATGCTTCATTTTGCATCTCTCAATTAGAGGATGCATACTTTTATTTGCATAAATTTTTTGAATAATATCTAATAAATGAGTTTTTATTTAAATGTGTTAAAGATTTTGGATGTAATTTAAAACTAATTAGTGTCGGTTGTATAGGTATTTAAATATAAAAATATTTATTTGAATTTAATTGTCATTCTAATAATTATTACAATAATTACAGCGTGTCATATAATTATACAATAATAAAAGAATAAAATTTTTGTGATGTGTATAGGATTATTTTTTATTCGGATTATACATTATTCTTCACTAAATCAAAGATAAAATAAATCTACAGAAAATTAGAAAAGTTTTGGTGTTTTTTTTTTTGTTTTTAATCGTGAGTTTGTGTCAATTACGGTCTTGATTTGAAACTAGAAGGGATAGATTTTTTCTAAAATACACTTTATTGAACAGCTAGATTTTGATTCAGTAATTTATGTGGCTTTAATTGTCGAGAGATTCGAACCGAGATCCCTCTCTCTCCTGTTCAGAAACACCACACATCTACAACCAGGACATTCCAGCCACCTATCGTCCCTCTTATGCCAAAAAACAGGAATGTAAATTTTCATTCTTCCTGGTTTATCAGCTGGTTGGGATACGTGCTTTGCAATCATCATATTGTTGCTGTTTCTTATCCTACTTGGTAGACATGGCATCTCTCAGACGCACACGGATCCGTATAGGCCTCACGAGTTGAAGGGAGAGGAGGCAGATCTGTTGTGATGGAGCACACGTTGGTAGAAGTCTGACTCTGGCTCCGTGACGCTCTACAAAGCTATGAGACCACCACTACTACACCCCACCACATCACTGTGTCTAGAGCTGAGTTGCCCTTTTACAATTTGGGAATGATGTGGGTGAGAAGTCTGATTGGGCTCTGTGACGCTCGGGACGGTCCTATGACACCGGGACCTGTGGCCCAAAGCGGATTCCGGAACCACTACATCCATGTGTCATCGACAGCCAGAGCGCTAGACACTTCAGTTTCAGCTTTTGCAATCATAATTTTGCCAAAAACAATTAATGGGATAGCCGATCTAAAATCGTTTGGTTCTTGCCTTGCTAGTTAAATGAATGTGAAATTCTTTATTTGGTGGCAGTATATAGAGAACATTAACGTCCTTTCGACACATTTTTTAGAGAATTGCACCTTCATATCTTGGTACAAGGGAATGGAGGTTCAGGTTTTTAAAAGTAAGAGTAAGGAAGAGATTTTAAATCACCTTTATTTTTTTTCAAGTAG